>JANHGB010040540.1:2538-19243 GCA_026283785.1 Coracopsis vasa | reverse complement strand
TCAGTGCTCCTGGCTGTGTCAATTCATCTCTAGCTTCTCAAGTGCTTCACGGCCAGGAGAGGACACTTGTCTTTTCCTGTGATGGTGGCACGGCTGCGGTCGCCTTTCTTGTGGTAAGTACCAGACAGAGCTCAGTGCTGCCGTCACCATGGGGTGAAGGTTTCGGGTGGGAGGTGCGGGCAGGTGGGGTTTCTGCAAGGCGCTGGTTGAAGGGGTGTAGTCTCTTGCTAAGGTGAGAGTGAAGGACAGTGTCTCGGTGTCTCGCTGTCAGTGGACATGCCTCCATGTCACTAGAAACATCAGGCAGGTCAGCTCTCGCAGCTTGGGGCTGAGAGGATCGGGAAGCAACAGTCTTGGTGTGTTGGGAGAGGCGAACTCCTGCCTTTGCTTTGTTATTGGTGGGGGGGGCTTTTGTTTCTGTTGTTTGGGTTTTCTGGTGGCGTCTCCTTTGGGTGGGGACGGCGCTGGAAGCAGGTTACAAACCAGGCAGCTTCTTTCTGGGTTGCTGATTCAATTTCGAGCCGGGTTAATAATAATCGAAATAAGAATGAAGGGAGTTGTTGTCTTGTGGCTTTTCAGTGCCTTTTATGAGCGGAGGTAACTCTTAATTCAGCCCCTAATAGGCCATTCCGAGCGTCTGGGATTCCTCTGGAGGGAGGTGAGCGAGTGACTGGGCCTGGGAGGCCACACCGTGCACTCCCCTTGAGAAGGGGTGGCATATTGCAAGGTGGTGCATGGTGGTTAGCCTAACTGCTGTTTACAGACAGGAGCTGGTGTACTTCTCCCCCTCCCTGCCCTGGCCTTCCTGCTTAATCTTAGCGTAGTTAATAACAAAATACGAGGTCTTCAGCATCAAAAAGCAGTGCACTTGTCAACAGAGATTTCTCTTTCTTGTGTCTGAATGGAGTGGTCGGATCTCTGAATCCATCCAGGTGTTTTCAACAACTGTGTGGTTATTGCTATTAGTGGTGGTTGAGTTGGGGGCTTCCACCGTGTGTTGGGCGTCTTCTTCCTACCTTCACCTCTGACATTCATTACCGTAACCTGAAAATCTTGTTTTGTTTTTCCAGTTGCCATTTCTGAGCAGTTTTGTCCGGAAGACTGTGCTCAGGTTATGACGACTAATCCCAAACCGAACAAGGCATTAAAGGTAGGGAAGGAGGCTGAGTGGGTGATGCTGGGTGGCAGGGGAGGCTGTCACAGAACCGTGCTTCGTGCAATATCAGTTATGCATGACTGTTCTCTTTCATTCTGAGAGACTCTTACAAACAGGTGCTCATACAGTTTCCTACTATCTACAGGAAAAGTTAGGGTAGAAGGATACTGGTGATACCCAGAAAGATGTGTGAAATCTCTGGGATGGCACAGAGGTATCCCAGTTCCTATCCAAGAGACTTTTGACTTAGCAGGTATTGGCAGCATCCTGAAACCAGCGCTCCCAGGCCTGTCAATGAAGTCCTTCTCCTCTTAGGACTGGAAAGCACTGGGGAAAGGATGTGTTCAGCTGGTGTCTCTCAGATCCATGAGACAGTAGATGCCTCAGACATACCAGCTTAGTGGCAGTCTGTGCATGGGTTATACATGCATTGTCACAGTTCTTTTCCCCTGTCGTAGCGTTTCATTCCAGATGTTCTGCAGTCTCTGAAGAGACAAAAAGATGATGTCTTAAAGGTTCTGCACTCAATGATCTTAAAGGTCTTTTCTAATCTAAATGATTCTATGATTCTTAAAATAATTGTGGCAGCAAACCTGCTTGAGAAAAAGGCACAAGGTGTTGGTGTCTTTCTCATGTACTTCAGAGTCTGGCCTATGCAACAGGAGAACCAAATCAGGCTGTGGTCCTGTGGTCCAAGCAGGGGTTTGTTCACTACTTGAATGAGCAGTCTTCAGCAAAAGGCCACCAAATGCTGAGTTAAACCTTGCATATAAGTGGCTAATTCTGCTTTTGAGATGCTGCACCCGTGTCCCAGCATAATGCTGGGAAGAGGTGTCATCTTTAGCATTCATAGTATGAATTCTGAGTCATGACAAAGGAATACCGAGGGCTTCAGTCTGCTTGACATTTATCTCCTTAAAAATCTTAGTGTTCAGCTTACACGGGGTGAGGAAGGCTCACTGCTTTCTCTGACTTAAGAGGGTTACCCAAACCCAGACGAGAAAGCGGTGCTCAGATCTCTGCAGATGTTTTATTGGAATATGTGCTCTCTGCAGTGCTTTGGGGGTGTTTTCCAGGTAGGGCTGTCACATTGCTGAGGGGTGACCTGTCTCTCTTTTACTGTCCAGAGCATCCATTCACATAGGGTTGCTGCTACCCCTGTGCTGTTGGTATTTGCAGGTAAAGGAGGAGTCAGGAGAGAATGCCCCAGTGCTGAGTGATGATGAACTCGTGTCAATGTCTGTACGGGAGCTGAACCAGCACCTGAGGGGTCTCACCAAAGAGGAGGTCATCCGTCTGAAGCAGCGGAGGCGCACGCTGAAGAACCGGGGCTACGCTGCCAGCTGCCGCATCAAGCGCGTGACTCAGAAAGAGGAGCTGGAGAGGCAGCGGGTTGAGCTGCAGCAAGAGGTGGAGAAGCTGGCCAGAGAAAACAGCAGCATGAAGCTAGAGCTGGATGCCTTGCGCTCCAAGTACGAAGCACTCCAGACCTTTGCTCGTACTGTGGCGCGAGGGCCCATCACCCCGACCAAAGTTGCCACCACCAGTGTCATCACCATCGTGAAATCAGCCGAAATCTCATCCAGTTCTGTGCCGTTCTCAGCAGCCTCCTAGTGCCCTCGCTGTGGGGGGGGAACTAGCAGCCTTTCAGAAGGGAGGGGATAAGGCTCTTATGCATTGTTCCGGAGTACTTGGTCACGTCAAGAATTGGCATTTTAACAATTCTCTTCCAAAAGTGCAAAAAATAGGAGAAGAAAAGAAAAAACAAGAAAACGAAAACCCCACCCCAAACCTACAAAGGGAACTTAACTGGCTGCTTCTGTCTGGACTCGGTGGCTCCATCAACCTCCTGTGTCCAGGATCTGAGCTCTGTATACAGAACAAATAACAAGATCTGCTTCCTCCTTACCCCTGCCTCCCCCAAGCCCCTCTCCGCTGTGGGCAGCTTTCCAGCTGCGAGAAGATACCTGAGGAGCCTCCGGAGTCTTTGTGAATGATGCTCAAGAGCCAGGAAACAGATGGACTGTAGGAATCATCATGTGAGATGAATGTATGGAAAAAAGAGTTTCCTATTGTGGCATCCTACTCCCTGTAAGAAGGGTTTCCCCCTATCTTCCCTGCTTCCACCTGATACTATGAGGGCAGGGATATAGGCTTTTCGGATTAGATTTCATCCTGCTATGAGTGGATGGGAGCAGGAGGACGATGGAGAACTAATACTTGGGTCTGACCACACCCATTAGGAATAACTTTTCATTTTCAATCCATGCTGTTAAAATATGGGAAAATATATATATTTTACATATTTTAATATGCCCCATTACCTGTGTGGCCTGTAAAAAAAAAAAAAGAAACAACTACACTGCAGCCTCCTTTCTTCCAAGCCCAGGTTTCCTGGTAGCTCCTTCCCTAAGGTGTGCCTGTGAATTGGGTATATTTATGCAGTTTATTTCTTCCAAATGATCCGCAGTCTTGAAGTAGCAGCTGCTTTATCATTTTTTTCCTGGATTCCCTGAAGCTTATAAGGGAAGGAGGCACAGTAAATGCTGTGAAGAGCAGTGTGAAGGGGAGGAGAAGGGGAGATGAGGAGGAAAAATGCTGCAAGTATTACCAGGTGGAGGCAGAACTGGCTGCGAGAAGGTGGGACAGTTCTGCTGGGATCAGCACTATGAGAAGGGGTTTGTGCAGAGGTATTTCAGAGAGCTGTTTTTAAAGCACTGAAGTGTAACTAAAGGGCAATAGCATTCAGACAGGAGGAGAGAGCTTCCAGAGCCTCCTCTTTGACAAAAGCATTGGCAGGTTAGCAATGAACATCCTAGCTGGAGAGCTGGGCTCGCCAGTCTTTGACCAGAGAAGGGCTGTGGGGAGGTCGGATGGGAGCTGGAAGAGTCTTTTCCTCTCCGGAGCGCATCAGGCGCTGAAGTTGGGATCCAAAGAGTACAGTGAACAACCCTCAGTGTTCAGACAACCTGTGTGAACGTGACCCTGAAACTTGACGCTTTCTCTTGCCAATGGGTGGATTATCCCGAGAGGACAGGATGGAAAATCAGTGTGTATGTAGGGGACAGAAGAATTGGGATCGAGAAGTTGTTTGGATGGCTCTGAGCAGTGGTTTGGGAGAGGGATTTCTGGCTCGGCAATGGGCAGGAGGTGGGAAGCTGAAAGGAGCTGAAAAGATGAATGTTTCCAGGTCACTGTAAAAAAACAAACTAGCTATGTTGGTGTTCATGTGTTTTGTTGTTGTTCGTTTGTTTTCCTTTCTGAAGTAGGAAAGAAAAGGGACTGTGAGGTTTTGCAGGGCAGGTCAGAGACTTGTGGAACGGACGATGCCTGTTGTCACGCAGGTGAGAAGAGAATGAGATGGTTGAAGTTTAAAGATGAGGAGAAGAGCTTAGAGGATTTGGGCTCCAGAACAGAAAGCAAAGATCACGGAGAATTCACGAGTGTTTTGGGCTGAAAGAGAATGATCAAGTGCCACCGTTGTTGCAAAGGGGACAGTGAACTGGCATCTGACACCCAGTATAATTTGTTGTTTGAGGCCTTGAATAGCAGTAGGTTTGTAGACATTTAGTGAAGCCCTACTTGTCTTTGGAAGAAGTTGTTAGCTTGCTTTTCCTTTTTTTTTTTATGATTTTATTTCATTTTTCACCTTGTCATCGGAGTCTCTGGATTTCCCAGGAGGGTCCTTTGTGAAATAGGTTAATGAAAAGAGAAACCTCAGACTTGGTTCTCATTCAGTCCTCAACATCGACAGCCGTGACCTTACTGAGCCAGAAAGGGTGTAAGTGAAACGCTTCCCGAAGGCTCGTTACCCCTGCCAGATCCATCTGTTATGGAGGGGAGCAGGGAGTTTCCTTCAAAGTGATTTTCCAACACGTAGAGTTTGGATGACACTTAGCGTTACCTCATTTCTCCTCCACTCCCTCCCTATCTCCGAACAGGCAGATCGATGTCCTGTGTATCAGTACCAGTTATTGACTCCCACAGCAGAAGCTGAGGAAGAGAAAGATGTTAGTGTCATTTCCTGGTCCTCTCATGTTCTCCAGCTCACAGACATTGGAATCTTTCCCAGACCTTACAGGTGCCTCCGAAAACAGGCAAAATGGAGACTCCTGGCACTGTTGGGGCTTTAAATGAAAACTTTAATGATAAAGGCCAGTTGACTTGAAAACGCCCAAATGCTTCCAGTCTTTCAAACAGCTCCAGAGCTCCATAACATTCCTGGCTAGATAGGAACACCCTCTGGCTGCTCTTGAACCCCGCACCGGGGGCAACCAGACCAGGGGAACTTGGAGGTCGAACTTGGTTCCGTGGGGTCTTCCTGCTGTTGGGATGAGTTGAGAAACATATCTTTACGTGGCACTCCCTTGTGGCCAAGTGTTTCTTTTATTTCCAGTTCTTGGAAGGAAGGGTGCCAAAGGCTTGTCCAAGTGATTGCTAGTTTAGTGCTAGTAGGCACTTAAATCTCTGGTCACTCGCTAAAGAACAAGAGGCCTGGGTGTTGTTAAAGCTGTTGATACCATAGCCATGGTAGGTAATCCATATTGGATATCCATAAGGACCACATGGAAATATTTAAAAGAGAGAGAAATATATATATAAATATATAATTATATACATTTTATCGTACAGATTTTTTCGTAAAAAAAAAAAGAAAAAAAAATTAATTTTTTTTCCAAGTTTGATACTGTAAATCTTTATTAAAAAGAAATTGCCAGTCCAGGGCTCCCTGGGTGGTGACCTGGAGGGGAATGAAATGTCCTGGCTAAAACTTCCACAGAGGGATCAGAATTGCAAGGTAACGTGGAGGGAGGAATGACCCGAAAGCTGTTGTGACCGCGTTGGGAGACCCAGCTCCTCCACCCTGGAGGGTCCCTCCAGCTTGGGGTTGTCGCGTTGCATTCCTCTGGGGGTCGGTTTGTTTCTGTTGTGGTTTTCTTCTTTTTGTTTTATTCTTTTTGGGTTGTTTTCTTTGATTTTCTTGGGTTTTTTTCCTCTCCGTCCTGCACTTGCAAGCCTGACACCCAGGGCTAGCGCGGCGTGGGGAGCTGGCTGCAGCCTGTGGCATCCCCCCCGGGCCGTACCTCTTGCTTGTCTCTTCGCTGCAGTAGTTTGGATGCTGGGGGCTCCCTTCTCTGCCCCTCTTTCATTTGTGTCACCCCCTCACCTGCACCCCCATCCACACTGCTGAGGAGTGGGGGGGGGCTCTGGATTTGAATGCTGGGATCCTCTCCCCATGGGCCTGGCCTTGCTTGGGATGCTCCCCATCCGCAGCGTGGGTACCAACGGCTGGGCAGGAGGCAGGAGACGACGGAAGTGTCGGGGAGGGACATCTCTGTTCTTGTGGATGTTTGCTGTGCTCTCTATTGGGAATGGGGAACCTTTTCCCTCCAGGGCAGCTCCAGATCCCTTTGAAGCAAGTCAGCGTCTCTGCTCTTGCCCAACTCCACTGTCTGCCCATGGAGACCGGGGTGACACCGGAGAAGGGATGAGGCGCTGATGGGTGAGCTGTGGCAGGGCCAAAGCCAGAGGCCACTGGACGGCTCAGTCCCGGGGAGGAGGAGAAGGTGGCATTTTGTTTTTTCTCTCTCAAATCATTTAAACTTCATTGTCATGATTGTTTTTATTTAAGAAAAAAAAAACCAAAAAAAGGAAAAAAAAAAAAGAAAAAAAACTGAAAAAAGATACAAAACCTAAACCCTTTTGTAACGTGGATTTGTTTTCCTTCGTCTGTATTTCAGTCTGCTGGGGTGTTTCTGTAGATGGTGGATACTTGCTTTCATTTTTTTAATGATAGACGTCCTCTGTTTTAAGTTGGTTTTGTTTTGTTTTTATCACCAGCTCATTCTATCCTCTGTGGTTACTCAGTAATTTCATTTCAATATTTATTTTTGTGCTGCTTTTTTATTATAAAATAAATTATTGATATACCAAGCAATGTGGATTCCTGTTTGTAAGGCGGATAGCCCTGTGTATGTGTCCATTACTTTCTCTTGACAGCCACAACGTAATTTATTGCTGTAAATTTAGCTGCAGTGACTGGTTTTTTTGTACCTTTCCAATAAAGCATTTTCTGGTTTCAGACTTACCCTGGTCTATGGTCAGCATTTTGGAGCTTGAATTGATCTTCAGTGGAGTGTTTTCCTTGGGGAATTTTGCTTGCGTATCCCCATTCTGATGGTGAGCAATGTGTTTTTAGGAGGCCTCAGTGAGCGTGATGCTGCTTGGGGTTTGGCAAGCATCTGATGAGCCCGGTGTATCCCCCTTGCCCAGCTCCTGGCCTTGCCATGGTGCTTCCCTGGTGTGTTTGGAACATGCTCAAGGGATAGCTCGTGTGAGTTGCTTCTCTGGTAGATCCCATGCTCAGAGCACATGGTTCTAACCCAGGCTGTGCCTCTGTGTGTGATCAGTGGGTATTTATGGTAGCACAAGTGGAGGCTGATAGCTCAGCAGGCTCCTGCCTGCAGTCATAGTGCTGAGAGCTGGATGCACAAGGGTGCTCTTGGCTAGGAGGCCCTGTGCATCCTAGATAGGTCGTGGTGCTGGAGAGACTCCCTCTCCTCTGCTCCTGTGGGTTGTGAAACAATCCTTCACCGCTTTCCTATGCGACTGCTTGTGAATGAATCACTTTAACCCCTTACATCAATATTTCGTCTTCATGTTTCACCCTGTTTGGGCTTTACAGAGGTGGCACCTTGTGCCCGTGTGCTCTGAGGGACCATGTTAGCTTTAACCCCCTATTCCACGTGGTCAATTTTCTTTAGATGAAAGAGGAAGAGAGTTGGTCTGTGCCGGCTTGAGGCAATAGTTGGAGGCAGATGGGTGTGTTGGCCAGAGCTGGAATTGGAGGTAGGGCTGAACAGGCTTTGTGTGTCAGCGGGTAATGCATGGTCATTAGGTGGGGCCGGGCAGGCTTGGCTGAGCAGGGACCATGGTGGAGCCTGTGGAGTGATTGCAGTCACCCACTGAGCAAGAAACTCATCATCATGTGCTTCAGCTCCTGCCTGGAGGGATGGCAGCGAGGAGCTGGTGACAATGGAGAAGAGAGGGAAATAGGCCACTGTGTGTTGATGGAGAAGCACAATCAGCCCCATCTCTTGCGACTGCCATGGCATGGTGTGCCCTGATGTAAGGATACATCCCAGACACCAGCAGGCTCTAAACCTGCCCGACCCAAGCCCGAAAAGCTTGGGAGAACCATAGCTGCATCCTAGCCTTGTCCTTGGGGAAAGCCCAAGAACAAGCGACAACTGGAAAACAGATCTGCCAACCACTGGAGCCTGCTGCTGGCAAGGAGCAAAGCCTGTCCCTGCCTGGCTGCCTGCTGGCATGGCTCCAGGCACAGCCGGGCTCCTGTGTAGGTCACCCGTGTGCTCGCTGCCAGCTTTCCCTGTGTCCTTGCTGGAGAAGTGGAGATGAGTGAGCAGAGGAGCGCAGGACCGTGTCTGCTGGGGAATGCTTTGCTCAGCCTACAACGCTGCTGCTGTTTCTTTTCCCAGTGGATGTGTTTTGACAGCATCACGGTTTGAGGGCCCTGCCAGTGCCCAGCTCTTGCCTTGCTCCCTATTCCAAGGAAAAGGAGCAGGAGGTCAAGCTCTCCTGCTGGATGTGGAGCATTGCCTGCTGGTGTCCAGCCCAGCATGGCTCCTTCAGGCTGGTATCACACTGCTGACTTGGATGAGCCACAGCTGGTACCCTTCCTCCTTGTTCACTTGCACGAAGGACCTGTTTTACATATAATACAGTAATCAGGGCTTGACATAAATAGGCAAATGTTATTGTCTGCAGTGGGAATTGCACCTGCTGGCAAGAGCAATGAACGCAGCCCATTACGCACCGGAGTCGATCATTTGCGCGATGAAGTACAACTACGTCTCTTGCTGTGTTCTTGTGCAAGTCTTCATCTCAGCGAGCATACCACCAGATGTGCCATCATCACCTTTGCAGCCTGTCCTCCCTTCTGTTCCTGCGGCTGTGGCCGGCCCTCTCCCAGGGGATGGAGAGGACCAAGATGTGATGTCCCTGCTTCGGTGCTGAGTGCATTACAAAGCCAAGCAGGCTCGTTCCTGTGCACTGAGGCTGCCCTTTGCAGGCAGGGTATTTCTGCTCCCAGGATGCCAGGACCATGGGTGGATGCCTGGAGGCACAACACATATGGATCTAGTTGATGGACCTCATTGCAAGAGAAGTGGCAGCTGTCACCAGCTAAACAGGTATGGGCTGAGGTGCTTTGGAGCAAAGGGACTTGCAAGACTGGCTTAGTTATAAGCTGCTTGTGTGGAGTCCAGGCTTCCAGCACGATAAGGTTTCTCTAATAACAACAAATAGAGGTTGTCTTGGTGCTGGAGTCTGGGCTTGGCTAAAGCAGATCCAGCAGCTCTGAACTGCTGCATCCACAGCTTAGGCGAGGGGTGGAAGAGGCGCAGTGGAAGGAGAGGATGCAGGGGACTCAGACACACACTCTTTGTGGAGTGAAAAAGATGAGCACAAATCCTGTGGGAATGCCAAAATGTGCAGGATGCTGCGTGTGCAGGTATTTCTGCTGGGCCAGCACTGAGGGGCAGGGAGGACACTGAGCTTAAGAGCATCAGCATTAGAGCAGGAACAGGCAGATCGTGGCTTTGCTTGCTGAGCTAAGGGAAAACGCTTGCCCTGTGGTAGAAATTGCTGTTTATTAGAAAAATTCATAAATAAAATAATTTCATGATGTGATTTGCATTTTGCAGATAAAGGGAGGTACAGGGGGGACCAAACAAATACTAGGAGTTGTATGTAAAACAGCTTTAAGCCTTACCCATCGCTTTGCCACATGAGTGCAACTCGGGCAGTAGGCTTGCCCTTGTCCTTTCACTGCCCCCTAACAGCCAACCCAGTGCCTAAGGACATTCTCAAGGATCATCTTGGAGTAAAAATTGGACTAAAAATGGGGGGGAAAAAGCCCAGAGAGGAAGTTTAATGGAAGAATGCAAGGTCTCCATCACTGAGATGGCAGAATCCCCCCACGCAGTATCTTCCCCTGCCAGCGGTCCTGCCCTGAGCAGTGGCATCCCCCAGCATCTCTGTCTCTACCACTATCACCCTGCTGTGCTCAGCTCCCTCCTGCCTTCCTCCAGGTTGGTAAATAGCGAAGGGCTGGGAGGAACAGACAGTTCCCACTAAGTGCATTCCTACCACCACCAGTCACAGTCTGGTTCCCTAATAAAGGCTCTGATAAGGAAGCTGGAATCCCTTTTAACTTCTGATCCAGGCAGAGATAAGTTGGTTTGGACATAAACAAGCACTTCTGTCACCAGCAGCTCTCCAAATGCAGCTGCAAGACCCCGCATTAGCCCTGAATGAGGTCCTGCTGCTGCTCCCGGGGGAGTTACTCATCCAGCTGCATCCCCATCTGGAGGGAGAGCAGGATCACTTACTCTTCCTCCCTGGTAAAGGTCTGCACAACTCCATGGGCTTTTCTGGGAGGAGGAGAGGGAGAAAGATGTATGAATAAGGAATGATGTCTTTGAAGCGTTACCGGGTTTTGAGGTGAAGTGAAGTCACCTTCCTGGGCTGGTTTTCTCCACGGGGCCCTTGGAGATCAGTTTTTTCACTCAGATCAGGAGAAACTAGAGCAAAACCATGCTGAGAAAAGCATTTCAGCACTGCTTGGAGGTAAGAGGACGGTGAGGGCGGATGGTCCATCCTATAGTCTGGCTTCCCTCCCTGCCTGGCATTCCCCAGCATGGGCATGGGGGCATTGAGGCACCAGCAGTGGAGAGCACAGCCCAGGCTGCAACGCATGGCTGCTTAGTTGCAGGAGCAAAGATAGCCCCAATCTTAATGCCCAAGGAGATGGGACAGCAGAAACTGGCACTATTTGATTTAACCTTTCCCTGGCTTATTGCATCTTCCCTTCGAGAGACTGGCTTTTTGGGTAGAGTTCCTGGCTTCTCAGTGCTCCCATTAGACCAGGTTGTCTCAGCCTTGAGACACCTCCCATTTGCATGGGTTTAAACGTCCCCAGTGTCACTGTCCCTTCCATTGTCCCCTACAGCTCCTCATCCGACAGGATCAGCACTCTCTTCTCGATGTTTTTGCTCTTTCTGCTGCTCGGTCCATCCGCCTTGGAGGCCACGTGCCCATTCTCTCCTGGTGCTTTGTGCTCTGCCTCCTGCATTGACTGCTGGGTGTACTGCTGGTACGTGGGTGAGAAGTTGTGGATTGCATCCTGGACGATGTCCTGGGGGCTGATGGTCTCCTTCAGCCCACTGGAGATGCTCTGCATCGGAGCAAGGTTTGCTGAAAAACAGGGAGAAAGGTGGGGTGATGGGACATCAGACACTCATGAGCCCAAGTGCTCCAAGACTGGAGTGACACTTTTCCATAGTAATTCAGGATAAGGGGTTCGTTGTGGTCCATGTCAGCTTGCAGTGGCAAGTTCCAAGGAGAAGGAAGGCAACCCCAGCTCTGTGTTTCTAACAGGATGGATCCTCTCAGCAGCATGTGCTGTAATACCAAAATCCCCTAATTGTGCCCATCCACACCAAGTTCTCTCTTCCTATCCACTTGCTATGGCTCATGGGTATCATGAGGGAATAAGAAGGAACTCGTGGAGCACAGGAGAAGGAAATTGCTCTTGTGGTTTTAGCATCCCATTGGTAATGCTATAAGGGGGGATCTCTTTAGTCACTGACAAAGAAAGGAAGAAGGAAAAGTTACCTGTTGAGTTTTCTTTCTTCTCTCTGTACACCTGGCAGGTGAATGCATAGCGCAGGGCAATGGAGGCAAAGAACATCTCAATGCAGATGATGAAGTTCTGGTAGCCAGCAGCCACTGTCCCAGCTCCCACCTCCTTCCCATCGATGATCTGAACTTCAGGGATCACCCCACATTTCTCCAGGATTGCCAGCAGTGTCCCTGTGCAGGGGAAGAGGGATCAGCTCTGGTGCTGTATCCCTGTCTCAGGTGTGGTTATGGGATGAGAAGCACTGGGCATCTGTGGTGGTACCCACCTTGCCAGAAGGAGAGGAAGATGACTGCCTTGATGGTGATGAACTTGAGGACTGGCTCAAATGGGCGCAGCAGGTCCATGGTGGCAAAATAGAAGAGGAAAAGGGCGTAAAGTGCCAGGCTGACAGAGAAGTTGTAGATGATGGTGATGTAGAGGTAGCCACTTTGGACGCTGTGGGAAGAGAGAGATGATGCTGTAGGGTGCAGGAAGCAAAGTGGGTGCAACTGGAGGCAAAGAAGGATGAAATGTGGAGGGGAGAAGTGCGTAGCTTTGCTGCAGGGGAGAGCAGAGCCCAGGAAGGGAAGGAGAGGCTGGGAGAAAGGGGGGAGCATGGGACCACTCTCAGCTTTTCCTCTGTGGTGATGAAGCAGGGACCCCTCCTGCCCCCTTCACTCTCCCAGCCCAACCCAGCATCCTCACTTGAAGTCCCCATCGTGGTACTTTCCAAAGGCCTGCAGGATGATGGTGATGACTGCCATGAGGGGTTTCACGATGCAGAACTGCAGTGTGGCCTGCATGGGGAGAGACACAGTGCAGCTTGGGCAGCAGGGACATCCCACTGCCCTCCCTGCAGCTCCTGTTACCCCCAGCCCCTCCACACAACCCAACCCCTCTGTTCCCAGGACAGAGACACACAGGAGGGAGCAGTTCTCCATCACAGCAGTGATTGGTGCTGTGGGGTGAGACATGAACCTGCATATGAGAAGGAGCAGGGCTCCTAAAAGGCAGCGTGGCCACTCTGAGATGGGAGACCAGCTGATGTGGGGACAGAGAGCCAGGATTCAGCCTGCAGCACAGACCTATAGAGGGTTAGAGCTGCTCAGGCTAACCTGGGACTGGACAGAGATGGCAATCTCAGCTCTGCAGTGGGAGGAGATCCTGACTCAGCAGTGAGTCAGCGGCAAGGACAGAGAGCCCTGCGGCTGGCTGGGTGCCTGTGAGCAGGGTGAGCTGCCTCTGGAGGAGAAAACCCAAACCAAGCATCTTGGGAGAGTGACAAAGCAGAGCCCTCAGCAGGGCAGTGGGGAAGGGACCCAGAGAGCCCTCATCAGAGGGGTGCAGAGCCAATGCCCCCCATCGGGTACCCACCTGCTTGCAGAAGCGCAGGAACCCGATGGAGTAGGACATACCCTGAAGGCAGCAGGTCCCATAAAAGCAGCTGGATCTGGAAGAAGCCAAGGAGATGGGGCTGCTGGATGGGGATAGTGGGTGCAGGGCCAAGGAGCTTGTGGGTTGCTGGGACTTACGCAATGGGCTTCCCACGGATCTCAGCCATGATGGTGCTCTCCCCTCCAAGGTACTCGAAGCACAGGCTCAGGAAGCTGTAGATCACGAAGGCTGGCAAGGGAAGGGCGGACAGGATCAGCAGGGCTGATGGAGATCCGGGAGGGGCTTGGTACATGTCACATTCCTTCCTGCTCAGGTGTTTTGTCATCCACCCCAGCACCTCCTCAGCCTTTGGCGGATGGAGCCCAGCAAGAGGAGCAAGCAGAGTCAGACACATGGCACCGTGTGCACAGGGTTTGCTGCAGATGCAGTAGCTCCTCTCTGCACACACGGTCTCTATGTGCCCGTGGCAGCAGTTGTATGTCCCAGCACTGTTCATGGAGCCAGGCACCATGCGCATCCAGACAAACCCAGGCAGGAGAGCAGTGGCCAGGGACCATTTGCATGGAAAGACCTCAGAATTGCTAAGGGACAGCACAAGTGGCCAGCGGGTCCTGAACAGCTTTATTGGACATCCCCATTGCTTATTCTTCATATACTCCAAACCTGAAGTAATGCACATGCCCACACTCTCTGCTCCTTAGGGTGTGAACAACAAGGTGGAAGTGCAACCTCAACCCTGAGAAGCTTCCCATGCACCTCAAATCACCCCAACTCCCCAGTTTTCTTAGGTATGTCAACCTCCTGCTTTAGAGGAGCTGCATTTCTACCCCAAAGGCAGCCAGAAAACCTCTTTCCCCAGGCACATGGTGCTGGTGTCCCTCTGAGGGTGTTGGAAAGGTTCATGTCTGCCTATGGGGCATCTGCTTCCTGCTGCTGATGGAGAAGGAAGGGGAAAACCTCTGCTTGGAGGAAGGGAAGTGAAAGATGTGGAGATTTGCCTCCTTATGCAATCCAGAGACAGGTCAGTGGGATGAGAGCTCTTGCCATCAGCATCCCTGCCAAGGAGAGGCTGCACTCACCTTCATAGCAGTCACGCACCGAGTCAAAGTAGACATAGTACTGGTGGCTGCCGAGGAGGAGGAGGCTGAGCCAGGAGTCGAAGGCATAGACGGGCACAATGAAGAGGATGCGGATGATGTAGCGCTGCTCCTTGGGGACGGTGTAATTCCTCAGGTGTGTGTAGATCTGCAAAGGGCACAGTGTGCTGAGCTGTGGCTGCCCCTGGTCAGGAGGGGAACCAGACGTACCCCCAGGCCGCAGGGCTGCAGGATGCTCATCCCAGGTCAGCCTTCCATTGTGGTGAACAGACACGAGACAGGCTCCATCCCAGTCCCTGGGGCACTCCCTTCCATGCAAATGGAGATCAGGTCCCTTCCCCGGCTCTATGCAAGGAGCATGCCTTCCTCTGTGCCAGCCCCATCCCGGTGTTCAGAGGCACCAGCTTGCCTTCAGTAGCACCCAAACCCCTGCCCCTGGGCAGTTGGTGGTGTGCATCCCAACGGCACAGATCCTAAGGTACCAGATGAGGAACCCCATTGGGTGTTGCCTCCAGGCAGTGCCGATGCCCTTCTCTGGCAGCCATCAGGGAGCAATGGGCAAAGTCCACTGTGCCAAGCTGCCAGCACCACGCTCCCTCTGCACAACAGAGATATCCCCTCCAGGCAGCAACAGCAGGAGATATTTATCCAGAGATGAGTGATTTGCAATTAACTTGGGGGCAATCAATAGTCTGGCCCCAAGTGCTGAGCCCTGTCTCTGCCCCAGCCTGTACCTGGTGGAAGGTGAGGATGAGAGCCGACCACACGAAGATGCCAGAGATGACCCGTGCTGCTGTAGTGGTCAGGAAAAGCTGCTGGCTGTCCTGGGAGTCGTTGTGGGCAGCCATGAGCAGGGCAAGGGCTGGGGATGGGGATGGGGAGGATGAAGCCAGCCTGGATGCTGTGCTGGGCCCCAAGGTGCTGGGCTCCATGGAAGAGGGCAAGGCACGTGTGGCATTACTCATCTGCAGGGAGGGAGAGGCAAAGGGAGAGGCAGGACTGAGGTGAGCTGGTGAGGGGGATGGTCCCAGCACATTTCCCAGCCCACACAGTGTGGACAAGCCTCCTGTGAGGTTTATCTTCTCCATAGGGCTTTTCCAGCGTGTCCCTCATCCAAACCAGCCTATTTATGATGGTTGGGTCTGCTTCTCCCAGCAGGAAAATGCAAACATCCTTCAAGAGCAGGAGGTGTATGCAAACACTGTGCCCCCAAAACACATGCTTCTCCTTCCCAGCCTTGCTTCTTGCTTCCTCAGGGGTCTTTATCCCACTTGAAATGGAAAACCTGCCTACATTTGTGTCACTGTGAGTTCACTCTTGTTGCTCAGGACCCTTTTCCATCAGGAACCAGATATTTAAGGGTTAAACTCATCCCTCACCCATGATAATAACAAATCCCTTATCTACTTGCCATCTGGACACTTATATCCTTCTCCTTGGGAGCCCAGAAAACACAAGAATACCTTGATCCCCTCCCAAATTTAGCTCCTTTCGTCATGCATGGCCTGATGGAAGCAAAGTCCAAGGCTGCCCAAGAATGGTTGACATCACCTGGGTTGTTTGGCCAAAAAAGCCTTGGCCATTTTGGGATCATGGGGGTCTTGGTATGCCATCAATGCCAACTCCAAGACTTGAAGGGCAGCCAGTGGTCCCTCCTGCACCAAACTGAGCACCAGAGAGCAAGCCTGCCATGATGCAGCAGAGCTGCTGCCCTTTGGGGATGCTGCAGTGCTCCAGCATCTCCCCAGCAGGTCTGTTCTCCTTAAAGCACTGCTCCAAGGCACGGAGCATTCCCAGCACAGAGAGCGGCTCGGGCATAAGGGCACTGTGTACCCTGCGGCTCCAGACAGCAAGGACCAGCCTAATAATACACTCTTATTTATAGGGCAGCTTCATATCTCAAGGCCAACAGATGCACAAACTGCCATGTTTGGCCTCTCTTCCTGCTAATCTACTGAAAGCTGCTTCTTCCCAAGTACAACAATAGTGGTTTACAAAAACCCCGACCAAAACCGATAACCTGCGAGCAGAGCTCTAACTGTAGAGACACTTCTCGGTGTATTCATAAACAAAGACTTTAGCTGCTGGGTAACAACTGCCTGCAGATAAAACCATCAGCACGAACTGGTGAGAAGCAAGGAAGCATCCGCCGCAGATCAGAGTGGTAGGGACTGACCTTGGTCCATTTAAACATAGAAAACAAACCAAAGCGAGAGCTCGCCCTGTGGCTGCCTCTGCTGCCCTCTGCCCGAACCCCAGCCTCACAGGAGAGGAAACTCAGCTGGTGTCAGATCAACAGCCCTACATGAGAAATTTTACACATATTAACAGTCCAATTATTGATGTTTGAAC
>JANHGB010040539.1:0-18783 GCA_026283785.1 Coracopsis vasa | reverse complement strand
TAATGACTCTGTGCAGAGATGGAAGGGAGCTGTTATTGAAAGCCATCTCTGGCCTATTGTTTTATGCTGAACCCTGGAATTAGAGGGAGTCTGTGAGGAGGCGGGATGGGATCCGGACCTGTGGGATGAACCCTGTGTTTTATCTCTGGATCATGCTTTGGCATCACTTGGAAAATCACAGCAGTGGTCCCAAGAGTTTGTTAGCTCGTCGCACCAAGCTTTACAATGGGGTGGGGAAGGGTGACCGTGGGCAGACAATACCTGGGGGTTTGAAATGTGTGTATGAAATGTCTTTTGTCAGCCCTGTGCATGAAGGGGATGTAGCTGACCGGGATGCAACAGCATGGGATGAAGTGGAACTGGGATGCAGCAGCCTGGGATGCAGTGGAACTGGTCTGGAACAGCCTGAGATGCATCTGTAATACTCTTGGTAGCTGAGGTTTTACAGCTCCCCATAAACAGTCCCCTCATCTCTCTCTCCATTTTTAATTACCTAGAAAATAACTTCCATTCAATTTACAGCTCGTTTGAAGCTATGAGCAAGGGTCCATAAATATTTAATGTGGTTAGAAGTGGCACCGACTGTCCAGGGCTTTTCTTTTTCCTTTCCCAGGAGTTCCCTCTGATTTAACATGTTTATTCCCTCAAATCTTTACTATTTTCCAGTCCTCCCACCCATAAAATCTGGTGGTAAAGGGCAACCAACTGCTGGCAAAGAGCTCAAGCCCCACATTTTAGGGACTGACAGTTCTACCAGTGCCCTGAATCCGGGATATTCTGCAAACCAGTGACTTCAGCTCCCAGATTTCTGTGCTTTTCCCTGGAACGTGTTTTGGTTGCATGTATTAATCACTACAACACATATTTTATTGTAACATAATAGATATATTTACTGTATCAGGAGTGACAGCATTTATTAATTATGCACAAGCGGGCCTAGGAACGGATTTGTTTGCTTTGATGTCTAATGCAGCAGAGGTTTTTTTTCCTGCTTGTTAAACTTAATCAAAAGCAATCAAAACACGCTCCCATAAATTATAGCAAATTAATTTCAAACAAAAGGGAAAGATATTAGGTAGCACAAATGGAACTAAAATTAAAAAAGAATAAGGGAGATAGGAGTCAGGCTAATTGAAATACCATGTTTAGGTACAGTTCTTCCTCTGGATGGACGGAGCAGGAATAAGAAAGGTGCAGAAATGGGATCTGAGGGGCTTGGTGGCACTGAGAGCTTTGGTTTCCTCCAGAGGAGCCTTGTTGAACAGCCAATACCAAAAGCTGGGAGTCACAATGGTTTATTGGCCTTTACTGCAAGTGGGAGTGTGTGGGTTCATGTCTCATTCCTGCAGTCACAGCATCCTTTCTGGCTGGCTGCGTCTGCATCCCTGCGAGGATCCTTATTCCAAACCTCCCTGTGGTCCCTCATTTACCCTCTCAATGGGGTACAAACCAAGCCACCTCCCTTCTCTACTCTCCTTCCTCGTCCTGCCAAGTGCTTTTGCTGTTTAGTATATCCTTAATTAAAAGGCTAATCTACTCCTTTTAATTGGTGGCTGGTGCTAAAGGATGTTCCCATGTGGATGGGCACCTTCTCCAGCACCAGCACGCTGGGCTCTATTTACATAATGCTATTGACATTTTGAGGGGGAAATTATGTATGCCGCTTTAATTCACTGTTAAATTAAATTATGAATGTTTGGGATGTAGTAATTTCTTTTGTTCTAGGAACAGATTGTTTTATATATCTGCCTATATTACCAAGTTATTAATTTAATGATTTCATAATAGCAGCTCATTCCTTTGGGTAATATAACGCAAGAAGTGTGCTCAGTTGTGCAGCTTAGGCTCACTCGCTTGTCCCTACACAGACTGAGGGGTAGGAATAAATAAGGTAGGTTTAGGAGGTTGCAGAGCAGGACAAGGGGCTTGGTTTGTGTCCCCTTCTCCTTGGGGAGGGGTGCTGGGTGCTGGACAGGCTCCTCACTCTTGGGGTGTCCCCTCTGGGGATGGGTTATGAGCATGGGGAGTAGCCAGAGGGTCGTGTTCCAACTCTGTGCCGTCAGGGCTGGGTTTTTCCAGCTCCCAGCCATGTCTCTGGTTTCCAGCTGCCTGGAAAGCCGTGTGCC
Organism: Coracopsis vasa; assembly: GCA_026283785.1. Taxonomy (NCBI): domain Eukaryota; kingdom Metazoa; phylum Chordata; class Aves; order Psittaciformes; family Psittacidae; genus Coracopsis; species Coracopsis vasa. The sequence goes on along the minus strand of JANHGB010040539.1, from coordinate 16,657 downwards.
AGGATGGATGCACTCAGAGCAGCCCCCCCACTGAGAACTTCAGCTCATTCTAATGCTCCTTACATTAAGAGCCCCCTCGAAGCATGAGCAGGGCTCACCAGGATGCTGATGTTGCATAGGGAGAGGAGGAAGGTCCATCCTCATCCCCTCTGCTTCTCCTGAACCCCATGGCCCTGGCACCAGGCACCTGCAGACCCCTGCAACACCAAGATCCCCAGTGCTGCTTGCATTGCTTTTCCTAAACTCACAACTCTGCTCGGCTCATTCCACTGCTATAACCTAACCAGCTTTGCCAGCATCAGAGCTGACACCGAGTCCATCCGAGCAATGCTGGTACCAAACCTGGTGATGTGTTGGGGTGATGCATTTAAGGTCTGAGCTCCCGGAGCCAAATGACTTCACAATGCAGATAAGTATTTATATATATTTATCCTTTTCTCCTCCCTGGCACCACCCGCTGTGGTGCGGGGAAAATCTGGGAGAATTTGTCCACCTACATGCTCAGAAGTGAGGGAACAGCAGCAAAAGCAGCGATTTGTTCTTTAAAAAGGGGACTTTGATGAGAGTGGTGACGTGGGGACGGGACCGAGGAGTGGGCTGCCTGGTGACGCGGGTGGATATCAATAGCTCATCAAAACCAGAGCAGTCACCAGTTAAAGCTGATCCTGGCTTGCTATGGCTGGGCAGTGCCTGGGAAGGGGGGACACAGGGAGATCAGGCTCCTTCTGGCCCCATCCCCATCTCTAACGCTAATTTGCAAACACATGGCACCCTTCGTGCCCCCTGAACTGCCCCGGGCTGGGGTCACTCTGGCTGCTGGGTGCTCATGCACGCTACAAACACCAAAGCAGGGGGGAATCAATGACCTGGTGCTGAAGCACAGAGAATTGCTGAGCCCTCAACAATCCCTGCCTGACCCTGCCAAGACTCCCGAGTGATTCCCATTCTAATCTCTGCTGCCTGACTCCTGAGGAGGTAACGGCTGCTACGGCATTTCCCTCTCCTTTAGCTGTATAATTTATAGCCCCTGCTGCAGCTGCCTCATACTCCTGAGCAGGGGGAAGCCTTTGATTATTGCACTAATGCAGGATTGAATTGCTGTACCATTGCACTAGTGCAAGGTTGCATTGCTGTGCCATTGCACGATTGCACTAGCACATGATTGCACTGCTGTACCATTGCAACTAGTGCAGGATTGTGCTGCTGTACCATTGCAACTAGTGCAGGATTGTGCTGCTGTACCATTGCACTAGAGCAGGATTCTGTTGCTGTACCGTTGCACTAGCACAGGATTGCACTGTTGTACCATTGCACTAGTGCAAGATTGTGTTGCTGTACCATTGCACAATTGCACTACTGCAGGACTGCCCTGCTCTACCATTGCACTAGTGCAAAATTGCATTACTGTACATTTGTACTATTGCACTAGTGGAGGATTGAATACTGTAGCATTGCACTAGTGCAGGATTGCACTGCTGTGCCCTTGCACTAGTGCAGGATTGATTACTGTGCCATTGCACTAGTGTAAGTGTGCATGCCTGTACCATTGCACTACTGCAGAATCACCTTCCCCTGGGCAATTCTGTCCCAGAGCAGCAGCTGTGGTCATTATTAGGTGCTAACGATGCTAAGAGGAGGCTTAAGGGGGCTGGTGTGTGTAAGTGCTTCTGCAAGGGCTAAGGGAGCAGCTCGTATCAGCTGGGAAGCCGGAAGGAACTGATAAAACCAGGTTTCTGCGCCAGAGTGGGACCTTCTGAAGGCGCCCACCAGTCCTCCTCAACCAGGAGCACCCCAGGCTTCATGGACCTGCTCCCTTTCCAAATCACCATTGCTTGGATTTGTTGTTTCCCCCTCCCAGTTCCGAATGTTAAACCTGTGGTGCAAGAAGGGAAAATCCAGGTTCCAGCTTCCTCACAGCCACAAAGGGCTCACTGCGTTACACAAACCCATCGGCGCAGCAGCCAAAAGCAGAGCTTTGGGACTTCTGGAGACCAAACCGCAGGAGATGTCACAAGTCACCCACCAGCATCACGCCGCAGATGAGGGAGAGCTACAACCTGTGAGTACAGCAGATGTGTGTACTGAGCTTTTAGAGGTGGGGTTGTGCGAGAGACATCAGCCCTGGTGACTCTGGGTTGTCTGTTTGTCCTGGGGATCGTACAGACGCACATGAGCTGGGGGCTCCAGGCTGGCAGGACATGGGCGAATCTGAGCAGCCCAAACGAGGAGGGGTGAATTCTTCACCTCTGCCATCCGTGGTGTGAAATGAAGCTGCTTTTTTATGACTACTGGGTAAGCATTGGAGGGGCAGATTGTGTTGTGTTGGAGTTCAGATCCTAGAAGGGACTGTTACTGCAAAAGGCGGTCGAAGCAACTTTATCAGGCTGGATTTGGAGTTTTAGAAAGCAACATTAGAAGGAACAGTGAAGCAGAAAGTAAGTGATGTCAGGGGGTGAGAGTGAAATGTATTGGTGCCACTTGCAATGTAAAGATGCTTCTTGGTGGGGTTTTTTTTTGTTGGCTTCTCTTCTGCTGCCACCTCACACGGTCTGTCTAGTATCATCTCTCCCGGTTCTGTGATGTTCTCTAACCTCCAAGTGTGATATCCAAAGGGCATGGGAAGGTTTTCTGCCTCCCAGCTGTAGTGGAGAAGATGCTGGTTTTCCTTTGAGCTGGAGATGTTTCCTTGGTGCTCTGGGCAGGAATAGCTGCCTGGGCTTGGGAAACACCTGCATTGGCACTGGAAAAAGGGGGGAAGAGAAGTCCAGGGAGTCTGCATTAGGGGGTAACAGTGTGCACCCAGGTCCCATAGGGTTTCTCATTAATGCATTGCAGTAGGGGCTCATTGGGATGTACATCAGCAGTGCTGGTTGCTGCTCATGCTGAGGCTGAGCTCTGAGTGATTGTAGTTAAGGGGAGAAATACCATAAAATTATTTCAAAATGGGAATAACCTGCTCACTGGCACCTGGCCCCGATTGCACCCTTACAAGGAGGTGACAGGGAAGCATCTGAAATCACAGCTCTCATGTTCTAATTCGCCTCACTGTGGCCCATGCCATGTAAAATACCCTGGATCCGGAGCCGGGTGAATGAGTTCAGTTCAAACATTAGAATATTTGCAAAGTGGTGCTCTGCAGCAACAGACACTTCAAATAATCTGTTTGGGCATCGGGTGAATTTGCTCTTACCAAAGGGCCATCATCGGTGTCAAAGGCACTTAGTGTCAGGCCAGTGGAGTACCTACTTCTCGTTAGCTATCCAATGCCCAACAGCAAACACATTTTGCTGTTTTGCCATCTTAAAAGGAGGTAAAAGAACCCTTCCTGACAGCTTGATTAACCTTTCCCCCATCCCTTTCTCACTTGTAAGCACTGAAGTTCTCAGCTAAAGGCAGCTGTGAAGAACAGGACAGGAGGAAGAAGAGGGGGGAAAGGAAATGTGTCAGGTACCTATTTTTTGCTGTTGTGTAAAACCACAGTGTCTCACACGTTCTGCTTTCTCCCTTGTAATTAAAAGCTGCAAAAGGTAACCTTAATAGGTGTCAAAGGAGGGAGGCACTGGGATGAAGAGATTTTTCAGGTGATATCACTGCTGTTGCATGGAATCTATTGAGTGTGTTTCTCTCTTCCCATCACTGCTTCAAGGCTCTCTTTTGGGGAATTTAGCAGCAAACCATGCTCTGAACAGGTCTCTTTATGGCTTTGCCAGGGAGCAGCCTACAAGCCCTGGTCCTGCTGCTGGCACGGGGACCATGGGCTTGTGCATCCCCTCAGTGCAATGATGCACTGGCTGCCAGAGTGGAGGAGAAGACCCAGCCTCATCAGCTAATTGAGTTTTAAAAGCAAATAATTGCGTGAGTCAAAGTGATTCACTAAATTAAGTCGCGCTGCAGGGGCTGGGGAGCTTTATTTTATTTGCTTTCCCTCTTAAATGCAAAGCTTTAGTGATGCCCCTCACTGGGGTGCAGGGGGGTGGCTGATGGGGCATCTGTACCAGCTCCTGCCCTGAAATTTGAGGATAAATTCAGTGTTTTCACAGGTCTTGCTCCCAAACCTCCTTCTCAGGGTCCTCCTTATCCTGGCTGCCCTGGCAGGTGGGACTCAGACCCTTCTGTAAGGGAATACTTGGGAATACTATATATTTTACTCCTCTTTTTCTAGTCCTATCCATCACTCAAGTGAGTGACTCAGTTCCTTTAGACAGAGCTGTTGCCTGTGGGAGCTGTAAAATCCCCAGCAATTGGGAAATGCAAGCCTTGGAACAAGGCTCCTTTGGCAAATGCCAGGCTGGAAATCTGGCCCTGGCTGGGGTGCTTTGGGGTTGGTGGGGTTTTGGTTTTAATTAAGCGTTTTTCTTTTTTTTTTTGGGTGAATTAATTGCTATTTACTCAGTGTGTCAAAATAGCTGCAGTGCGTTGGAGTGCCGCTCGCCACGCGGCTGGAACAGGGTGCCAGGGAAGGGAGCGTGATTCAGTGGTAAATGAATTGAAAGCAGCAGGTCCTGCTCAAGGCCAATTACGTTTTGTTTGAAGAAATAGGAGGGAGGCACGTGGACTGCAAAGTGACTGTTCCCAGGAAACCTGCCCGGGTCTCTTTGGAGTGGATTCTGCCTTTTTTCCCTGTGCAGGAGCGTAGTGTTGTTTGGGATCTGATTGCATGGGAAAAGTAGCAGCACCCAGTTGGTATATTAGGCAAAATGATGGTGTAAAGGATGAGAATCTGTCATGGAGGATGGAGAAAGGAATCTTGGAATCCTGGAATGGTTTGGGTTGAAAGGGACCTTAAAGCTCCAACCCCTGCCGTGGGCAGGAGCACCTTCCATTAGAGCAGCTTGCTCCAAGCCCCTGTGTCCAACCTGGCCTTGAACACTTCCAGGGATGGGGCAGTCACAGCTTCTCTGGGCACCCTGTGCCAGCGCCTCAGCACCCTCACAGGAAGAGCTTCTGCCTAAGATCCTGTCTCAGTCTCCCCTCTGTCAGGTTAAAGATGGGCTGTTTGCTTTGGGTGATGCTGGCAGTGGGCTTTGGGCCACAGATCCCATCTCGGGTGGTTGGATAAACACATCCTATGTACATAAATGTGTTTTTCTCTCTGATAGAGATGTTTGCATGCTGGATGATTGCTCAGCGATGCATGGCCACTTAGAGGCTCTAATTACACTAATGTCTGCAGGATAGGTTGGCTAAAAATCACTTTTGGATAAAGAGCAATTCTGGGGATGCTCTGCAAAGGGCCTTTGCAAGTGCACCACGGCTGCAACAGGTTTGCAAGTGAGCAAGAACACCTCCTCCACGTGCTCTGGGCACCCTTGGCCCTGTGTGGCTGCAGGGGAAGCCGGGGCTGTTTAGTATCAGCTTTACCCAGCTCCAATTGCACAGCAGTATATGAAACCCATATTTCTCAAGTTACTGGGGTTACAGGTTTCATAAAGCCCTTTTCCTGGTGCCCTGCTGCCCTCCATCCTCCTCAGCTCCTGTTTATCTCCTCTCATTTGTCATCTTTATTAGTTCTTAATCTCCCATCGGTGCTGCGGAGTTAAGAGTGGGATTAGGGGGAGGTTTAATTGGATGGCACTGCACGGCCCTCCCAACATCACAGTCAATAAAAGTTTATGAAAAGATAAAAATCTCACTGGGTTTTATGGCTCTGGACAGAACAAAGGGGACTGGGAAGAGAACAAGATAACTTTGTCCACCTTCTATTCTATTTTGCTTTAATTCCCTCCCAGCCCCATGCAAGCTGTGTTTCAGCTTGATTAAACAAGGAAGGAAGGATTTGTGTGAGCAGCAGCGTTATCCCTTTTGCTGTGTGTAAGCAGTAAGTGGCCTGCTGCTGCTCACCCTCTCGCTGCGATTTCCTATGTCAGGAAGATGAATTGGGCTTTGGTCTGCTGGAAAATAACATTTATTTCACATTGCAAATATGCTGATCTGTGCAAGAGGCTGCCCAGGGAGGTCAGGCCTGGGGGAGGATGGGTGCAAGATTTGGGTAAGAGCTTGTTGCATGCGGGCAACCCCTGTTAGCCTGATGTAGTGGGTGCCAAGGCTCTTGTTTAGCATCGTTGATGATGTTCAGGGGCCAGAAACTTCCTGTCAGCCCAGGCATTTTGATGGGAAGGAGCAATTTGGTTGTTGCTGGGGGGGGACACTGGACTACAGACTCGTCAGCCTCTATTCCGCATCCCCATCCTGGCTGTGCTCATCCCATCCAGTTGCCTCTCCCGGCACATGAAGGGGACCCCGCTGTCCTTATCCACTGCCTTTTCATCCAGAAGATAAGAGAAATGATTAAGGGCTTTCAGAGGAAGCCCAGGGCACGGGGAGAGGATGAATGGGAGCTGATTGAGCTGCCTAGTTCAGTGGGGGGGTATATACATGAGTCCAGTCCCCTTGTCCGCCACCTTTGAACTCCAAATCTTCCCCTGCTGGGTGCTCTCCTTGCCCACAGCAATGCTGGGTGCCCTCCTTGCACCCAAAGCAAATGTGGGTGCTTGTGGCAGAGCCTCCAGCTGTATCCCTGCTCTGGAGGAGTGGAGCTGGCTGAGCCTTGCAGGAAAATCACTGCAAATTAAAGTTATGGGAAAATCTGCCCTTTTCTTGTTGGTTTTGCTTCTCTCCCTCATGATGGAAGCTGTTACTGGCAGAAAAAACCCGAGCTAATCTTCATTATAGCTTTCTATTAGGGTTGTAATTGTTTCCATTTCTGTTAAAAATAGTCCTGGTTGGTTTTTTCCCCCTGGATCACCCTGCTCTGCTTGTGTGTGTTTTCTCTTCTGGGTTCTCATCTCAACTTTTAATCCTTCTATAGTAACATATGGGGGGAGGGAAATAAGTGGGGGTAAGTGTTAAGAAAGAAGGTGGAACAAAAGAAGGGCTTGAAAATAGAGAAATGGGGCATGGCTGGCAGGGATAGATGAGATGGGAGTTTGTGGCTTGGGTGCAGGGGTACAGAGTGTGACCTGCATCCTGCTGCATGGGGTGTAAAATATCCCGAAAGAGGGAAAACTCCAAAAGGGCTTTGGGTCTGCTCTGTGACCTGTGCAAAGAGCATCCCTATGGGCTGAAGCAGAGGGAAAAGTAGCTTTCCCATGTCGGAGCATCCTCCCCTTGAGTTTTCCTGCCTCTCTCAGCCCACCCTGGGAATGCTCTTCCTTGCAAACCCTGCTGCTGCATTTGGGAAGCATCAACCAGCAAAGTGCAGGCAATTACAGGCAGAGAGAGGAATCCTCCCTGAATCAAAGAGGACATCTATCTAGTGCCAGCTCCTCTGGGGACAGCAAGGGAAATAAAGGGGCATTGTCAAGTCCTTTCAGGCCCCAAATTCCCGTTTTGTAACCGGCTGTTGTGGCAGCCTGGCTCTTCCACAGGCCAGATATCCCACTGGAATGGAAGAGGGGCTGTGTCTGAGCAGGGCTGCAGTGTCTGGCCTGGTAGGAAGAGCAACCTTTAATGGAGTTGAGCTTTTAAAATGGATATTTCTATACAGTATTATTCCGTGCCTCAGTTTCCCCTCTCTGCAAACTGGGGCTGCCTGTTCTTCCCCTCCTCCTACCTCTTCCTCTGCTCTGAAAAGGCAGATTTTTGAGCACAGTTGGTGAGATCTTGGGCTGGGGACCTTCCAAAATCCCCCTTTGCCTCAGGGAAGGTGTTGGCAGCCCTGAGCCTGCAGCGCTTGCAATCTCCCACCTCCCTCTGCTTTATCTAAACGAATTGAGGTGCATCTGCTTTTTGTGCAGCCTTGCCCTCTGCTCCCACAGTTTAGCAGCACCAGAATAGGCTATTTCTAGAGAGGATGAAATGGTTTTCCCATTCAGTGACCCTGCCTGCTCCTCGTAAGCTGGCAAAGCACTGACTCAAAAGGAAAAATCCTGATTTTCCTTTGCCTCGATACAAATACCAGCTGAGCGGAAGCGTTGTCAGGATGGATCAAGCCAGAAGCTTGTTTAGCGTCGTCTCCCTGCCTCGGAAAGTCACCAGGCTGAGGTCTTTTAAAGAAAGATGCAGGAAATCAGAGCGAGAGCAAAGGCTGGGTGAATGCGGGGCTCTTCTTTTGCTGCTCTGCTCAGAGGAGCTGGTTTCTGGCAGGAGGAGGAGGTGCTGAGATGGCCTCTCACAAAGCAACCGGATCCTGCCGAAATCAGCAGAACTGCACTAACACAGCCAGCGTGAGGCGAAGAAAACCTGATTCCCTGTGTATAAAAGTGACCAAACATCATCAAGAGATGAATTAATTGCTGGTGAATGGCTAATGAAGCGCTATGAGTCAGCAGCGGCTCTGTGCTGGGGGGATGATCTCCAGAGCTGGGCAGGGAGCTGGTTGAAATGTTTTCAATGGGTTTGTTTTGAAGCTGGTCCAGCCGCTGTCATCCCACGCTGCTGGGGACGGGGGGTGTCTGCAAATGAGACTCCTGAAGGCATCCCCAGGGCTGGGTGCATCCCATGGAATGCTCTGGATGGTGATTCCCTCTGGTAACTTGTGGCTGCCTCTTGGACATCATATGGGACTTGGGGCATCTTGCCCATGGACGGGGGGGTGCAGCATGTCCCATGTTAGTACACATGTTAAGGATATAACGTGTACTAAAACACTCGGTGGAAGCCCAGCCCTGGTCTGGTGTGACTGTGCAATGGTTCCCTGTATGTTTAGTCCCACAGTAAAGGTTACAGCCCTGCCAGCTTCCAAAAGTTGGCTGGTAAAACACTCCCCAACAGCAGCATCAGCTTGAAGTGATGCCTCGGCCTCACCCACAGCTTGGGAGAGAACCATGGTAGGGGGGGAGCAGAAAATAAAACATCAACTAAAAAACCAAGAGGCAGCACAGATGGGGGGAGGCTCTTTTCATCGGTGTAATAGCCTGTTTCTGACAAGAAGCCTCTGTTCTCTTCCACTGGAAAGCTTTTAAGAGCCCCAAGGAGGACAGGCAATTACAGGCAGGTTCATGTGTTTGATGGGGTGTTGTTACAGATCACTCAGCGGTGTTCTGGGCTGTTTTGGAGTGTGGCCCTGGTGGGCTGATTGCAGTGCAGGGTTCAGTGGGAGAGGTGGGGGGCTCGGTCCCCTAGGCAGCAGGACCCGCTCTGGCCCTGGTGCTAATGGTGCATTAGCTCCTGGCGATGGGTGAGACGGAGGGGGATGCAATTAGTGAGTGACATTAAGGCTCTTCATCAGGTGTTCTCCCAGCATCTGGAGGGGAAGTTAATGCTCATCAACAAAAAACACTGCGAGCTCCAAAGGGCAAACCTAGGAGAGAGGGAATTGTGCAGATGGACTTGGAGTTTGCTGCAGGAGCGATCAAAAGCTAGCCCTGCATCCTTCCTGGAGAGGGGGAGCAGTGGTAGGGCCACCACTTCCCTCCTCTGTGGGGACAGGTAAAAGGTGTTAGAATCATAAAATCACAGACTCCCAGACTAGTCTGGGGTATATAACACTTCTTGGAGCCCAGAAGAATCGCTGGCCTTGCATAGGTTTCCTCTGAATGGCAGCTGCAAGTAAAGCAAATCTGGCACCACCTTCATGTGGCATAAGCTGGAGGGTTAATTTAAATTGGGATGCTAAAACTACCTGTTGCAATTCCACTATTTTCATTCTGAAGTGGGTGCAGCTGCCTTGATCTCCAGTTGTAGGGGGTTTTCGGGCTCTGGGAAGAGCCACAGGATCCTCCATCAAGGGCTTAAAACCCCTTAAAAAGCACCCCGGGGGTGCCTGTCCGCAGGCCCTTGTGATGGGAATAAGCTGCTGCGACCTGGTCAGAGGATCTTTAGTCTAAAATAATTCAACTTTACTGTTAATGGAACCTATGGGTTAAACAGTGCTGCAGCTTTGTAGAGAGGAGGAGAGAGCCCCATGTCTCTGGCAAGGTTATTTCTGTGTTATTTCTCATCTTAATGTGCTTGAAAGTCACAATAATACTGCAAAAAGCCTCAGCTATAAGATAATTAAACTTTACTTAAGAGAGTTAAATATTCATTATTTGGCTTCAATTACTGCCTTTGCTGTGTCCCCCCACACTTCTGTTCTTCCTGGGGCTAATGAGTTTAATGGTTGCTAGTTGTTATGACCTATTGGAAACAAAAAAGGAGCAATATCCTATCACTTGGTATAACCCAGGGCTGCTCTGCTGAGGGATGGGGTGAATTCATGGGGTGCTGGCTCTTGTGCACATCCCAGGTCCTGCTGTGGGAGCATCCTGCATCTACTGCTGACTTGGATTAAGGATATGTATCTGATGGGTGTGTTTTTGGCTGGTGGAGGTCATTTGGGAGCAAGTTAACAGCCTCGTTGCTGAGGTTTCCCTTTCACTGCTGGAATGTGGGTGGGAAAAGTGCTTTTGCAATGGTATTTTCCCCTTTGTTCCCTGTCCCACTGGTGTGGGGCTCCCCTGGGCACATCCCTCCCAGGGATGCTGTGCAATCTGGGCACCCTGTGCCAGCGCCTCAGCACCCTCACAGGGCAGAGCTTCTGCCTAAGAGCTCATCTCAATTTCCTCTCTGGCAGGTTAAAGCCATTCCCCCTTGTCCTGTCCCTACAGGCCCTTGTCCAAAGCCCCTCTCCAGGTTTCCTGTAGCCCCTTTAGGTACTGGGAGCTGCTGTAAGGGATGCTGAGTGATTCCCAGCCTCCCTTTCTGATCTGTTGCCTATGTTTGAGCTAAGTGGGCATCCCTGTGGCTCTGTATCAGTAAGAGGCAATCAGCACGGCTGTAATGCAGCTGATCAATACACAGTTGTACTGGGGTTGCTCTGTTACTGCTGCTGCTCACTGATTATCACTGGGCTTCTTCTGATATGAGGAAGAGTTTTGCTCAGGCTTTGGGGATGGATCAGAGCTGAGCAGGACCAGGAGGGTGCAGGATGCATCCCTGCATAGGTGCTGTCAGGGAGGGGAGCAATGCACCACCGCCTGGGGAAAAGCCAGCAGTGATTTGCAAGTCTCTTACGAGGTGAGATGTGTTTCTGGCAGCGCAGCTTGTGCTTCCCTTTGCTGCAGGTAGGGAATGGTGGAAGCCACAGAGGAATACGCTTCCCTGGAGGGTGGTCAGCCAAAGGCTCTCATTAGGCTGCCTTTGAAGCCTGGGCTGGTGGGACAGCTCTTTGGTGGTCCCTTTCTGTGAATATTTGCTCTGCTTTTTGGGTTGTTTTAGCTGCTCTGCTGCAGTCAAGGCAGTGATGAGGGTAGGGGAAATTGGAAACCCACCCAGTTTGTACGAGGGGAAGATTTGGGGGTGCCTGGATGGAGCATGGTGTCGGAATGGTGCTGGTGGAGACACATCTGCCTGGCTTTGGGGTGTCTCTGCACCTGTGAAGCAGAAAGGAGTTGGGATGTTGGGAACAAGCCAGGCTTGGAGGAGTTAAGTGAGCAGTGAACATCCAATGGGCCCTCTGCATGAAGCTTTTCCTCCTGCAAATGGGTCAGAGCAACTCTGCAGAGCTGGGACCTGAGCATCCATTCTGACCTGCCGTCCTGAGTTAAGGTTTCTAAACCCACTGCCACTGCTCAGGCTCTCCCCAGAGAGCTGAGCAGACAGAGCTGCAGGCAGGGAGCTTCAGGCACCATCCCTGCCTGGGGACACTGAATCAGCAGCTCCTTGACACAATCAACAGTCACTGGATGTCCCGGGAGAGGCAGGAAGAGCTGGGCAGCCTGCGGGAATGCAGAGCTGTCTGCTCATGGAAACACCTCCTGTCCCTGCCCATCCATCACCTTGGTATCTGGCCTCCTGACTGGGCACTCTGGTTTTCCTGCTGGGTTCACAGCTCCACCACTGGCTCTGAGCCACTAGCTCTGATTGGAGAAAGAACATTGGGTTTGGGGTTTGTTTTTTCTTCTCCCTTCCTACGCACAGGAATTCATCGTGGTTTTATGCATCACTTGGAATGTTGCTATTTAAATGTGTTTTCACTTGAATCCTAATTCTGGAAAAAGAGCCTTTCGATGCAGAGTTGATTTAATTTTCCCCCTCAGCTCTGTATTCCATTAAAGCTGCCATTGCTTTCACTTGTCCAGCCTGGAAGCATGTGTCAGAATTCCCCATGAGTCCCTGATATTTCTACTGGCGCTGTGTGGAGGGGGAAAATGCTTGATGCTCTGGATAAGACTTTTCCAGGCAGAGTCCAGTGGCTGATGTGCTGTGTGACAGAAGCCAGCAACGTCTCCTTGAAGCTCCTGTAGGAGCTGTTCTGCAGTGAATCCTTTGCGTCACCATCTCAGCAGGTCTCCTTCCATTCTCTAGCGATTTTGCCCTTTGCTTGAAGGAGGGCACAGACAGTCCCTGCTGATGACAATTCCTGCTCCCTTCCTGATGCATCCCTGGCTCCAGCAGCATCCGGTTATCTTAGTGCCAGCAGAAAATGTGATTATTCTTTACGTCAGCCGCCTTCCTGGGGCTGCCAATGCCCATGGAAACCTCTGCTGTGGAACTGAGCACGGTTCTGTGAAACAGTCAACATCCCTACAGACAGCTGTCAGAAAATCAATAGCAGGCTGTGATTACGTCCATAAATAAGTTGGAGAAACAGGATAGTTCAAAGGGGAACAGGGAGCAATGGCAGCTTTTGGACCCAAGTGAAAATAACTCAGTTTATGCATGTGTTATAGAACAAGTTCCAGGAAAAGAATCTAATCCATATGGCAGCACCCAGCCAAGGCTGGATGCTGGGGATGGGAAAGCGTCCTTCTGGAGGTGGGGAGCACGTCAAATCTGGCTGGAACATGATAATTTTATGTTTACCCTGATTAGTTCCATGCACTGAAGACGATTTTTCCCACAAAGAGAAGGTGGCAGCTCCAACCTCTTCAGTTTCCAGGGAGGGTCAGGCCTTCATCACTGCACACAGCTCTTCTCCTTCCTCACTGCAGCAGGAGAGTGGGGCAGCCATGTGTGATGGGCATCAGCTGCAGCCACTGCTACAAGCACACACAGAGGAAGAATTGCAATCTCCTGTGGGCTGGAGAATAAACTCCTCCTGGCCATGCAGTTCCCAGTCTGGGAAGGAATTGGAGCAGCAGTGCAGGGAGCCTCACAGGGTGGTTTTTTGGCTCTGAATCTCAGCAACTTGTAAGCAAGGTGAAAGCTCCAGCGTGGCTGCACCCTGTGTGTGGGGCCCCTTCCAGCAGCTGCGGGATTTGGTGACAGCTTCATCCCAATTAAGCAGCTCGGTGCGTCCCCAAGTATTTAGGGATCCTGCAGAAACATTCCCAGGCTCTTCACATGGGAGCCGTTTGTAGGAGCAGATGGAGCCTCGTGTGTGTCGCTCCCCTCCTGCTTTTCGTGCCTTCCCTAATGCTGCAGGGAGCTGGGAAAGGGGTTGCAATTCCTTCCCTCTGCCCTGCTGCAGCAGGAGCTGGGGTGGGTGCTCTGCTGGTCCCCCAGGGAGCAGTGATGGCTTTGGGGTGTGCCCAAAACTACTGAGGATGCTGCTGGTTGGCATCAGTATTGACATCAATGCCGATACATTCTGAAAACCCCATGACCCCCAGCGCTGCATCCCATGGGCTCAGCTCTTTGCTCCCCATCCCCAGTGGGGTCCCATGGGCATCACCAGTGTGCCTCTTCTGGGATTATTCCCATTTTAACAGAATATTGATCGGTGGCAGTGTCTGGGCTGTGGAGCCTGAAGGACCAGGCGAATAGGGGAGGACAGAAGGGACAGGGAGGGCCAGCACAACCTCCCTAAACCTGTGTACCCTTTGGTAACCCTCCAGACCTGATCCTGGCTGCTCCGTCCTGTTTGATTTTCATCATTACTCTTGCTTATTCAATAATTATTACTCCTGTTGCACCTCACACTTCCAAAGCACTTCCTGATTGTTTGCTAATCCTTGGATGCATTTGCTGGCAATTGGGGAGCTGGGCTGCTCCCTCGGGGACCACATTGGGGACGTTTGCTTGGCAGTGCCAGCCCTGAGGACCAGGGCCCTGGGTCCCCACAGCCTCCCCTGCATCTGGCACAAATCATCCTTCAATCTGCCAGCCCCTGCATCTCCCTGCTTTTCTGGTAGCTGAGCACATCATGATCATGCCTTGCTGTGCTGTAGCTTGCAAATCAGCCTGGAAAATGGGCAGCAAGCCCGGGGGCAGATGCTTTCTTGGAGTGAGCTTGCTGGGGTTCTGCTGGGCAAGGGAGCTGCCTGTGGGTCCTTCACTGGGATGACAGAGACTGGTCCAGCCCCACTCCAGGGATGTGCAGATCTCCTTTGGGAGATCTGCTGCCAGTGGGAAAGGTGGTGGCTCTCTCCCTGGGTGTGTGAGGAAGCAGAGCCCTTCTTGGAGAGAGGATGCGAGCTTCTTTCTGCCTTATCTCTCTGCTCTTGTTCCTCCTCAGCCAGCTCTGCTGCTGCCCCAGATCATTGCTGGGAGCACCCCAGGTATCACTGGGGTGCAGCTGGGGGGGAAGGAGGTTGCTTTAGAGTGAGTGGACATGCTAATGAAATGAAGCTTCAGAAAAACCTTAAAGAAAGAGCTAACACTCAGTGAGAATATTCCTGTTTAAAGATGATGGTGCTAATGGCGTGCTGGGCTGGATCTGAGCATGGAAAATAGATTTTCCCCAAGTGTATCAATTCCTGCAAGGTTGGGACATTGAACTGCTGGTGCTGGTGGGGTTCCCAGTGATTGCTCTCCTGGGCAACTGAACACTGCAGCATCCGCCTTCACTGCTGCTCTTTGCAAAGTTGCTGTTTGTTTCTTTGGGCTTTGTTCTGTTGTTGTGTAGCCTCAGACAGAGCCAACAAGAGGATGGAGAGGTCGGAATGTCTTTATTTATAAACAGGGTTGTTCAGGGGACAAAAGCAAACTTGAGTTTGCAGAAGTGTCAGCTTTGAACATGGGAGCAAAGATTTACTGCTGTTCATGCTGTTATTACTGCAGATTCCCGACCTTGTGTGATGCGTGTTCTGCAGCGGTGCTGAAGGTGGTGGGAACTGGTGTGTGTGGCTGGAGGGGAAGTGGCTTTGCCAAGGAGCAGCACCGAAGCTGCCAGCTGGAAAAGCAGAAGCTGTGATTTATTTTTTAGCAGCTGAAAGCCAGCAAGAAACAATCAAAGAGTTTCACTGATGCTGCTTTGTAGGTCAAGATCTTCTGAAAACGAGAGCAGGGATTCTCCCAAGGAAGAAATGTTTCTCTTCTGCCAGGTTTTTTTGTCAGATGCTGCGAACCTTTTGCATCCCCTCCCAGCGCTTTTGTTGCAGCGGTAACTTTGGTTTCCCACTTTGCTTGACCTTCAGGCTTGCCAAGGTGTCTGTGTGGGTAGGCTGGTGTGGTTTTAAAAGATGAACAGCGCTGTGCTGCCCTTGACCCTGTGGCTGATGGGTTCAGGCTGCTCTGTGCACCTGAACTGTTCTGCCAGCACAAAATCATAGAATCATGGAATGGTTTGGGATGAAGGGACCTTAAAGAAGAACTTGTGCCTAAGAGCTCATCTCAGTCTCCCCTCTGGCAGGTTAAAGCCATTCCCCCTTGTCCCATCACTACAGGCACTTGTCCAAAGCCCCTCTCCAGGTTTCCTGTAACCCCTTTAGGCACTGGAGCTGCTCTAAGATCTCCCCTTAAGGAGCCTTCTCTTCTCCAGGCTGCCCCAGCCCAGCTCTCTCAGCCTGGCTCCAGAGCAGAGCTGCTCCAGCCCTCGCAGCATCTCCATGGCCTCCTCTGGCCTCTCTCCAGCAGCTCCAGGTCCCTCTTGTGCTGCTGCCCCAGAGCTGGATCAGGGCTGCAGGGGGGGTCTCCCCAGAGTGCAGCCGAGGGGCAGGATCCCCTGCCTGATCTGCTGCTTGCTCTGGGGGTGCAGCCCAGCACACGGAGGGGGTCTGGCTTGGAGCGATGCCTGAGCATAGCTGAGCTCACAGTGAGGGTACCACATCCCAGGGGCTCCTCTCCTGCTCTCTGACCTGCATTTCATCCCCAGATCAACCTGAACAAGGGGGATGAGTACTGGTGGAACGCCATCCTGGAGGGCGAGGAGCAGATCGACATCGACAAGATCAACAAGGAGCGCTCCATGGCCACAGTGGACGAGGAGGAGCATGCCGTGCTGGACCGCCTCACCTTCGACTACCACCAGAAGCTGCAGGGCAAGCCCCAGAGCCATGAGCTGGTAGGTGCTGCCTGCCCCACAGCACCGTGGGGCACTGGTGCTGGGCACACCCCCAAGCCTCACCTCGCTGCTCTGGGTGGCTGCGTCCCTCACGCAGGGCAAGGGGGTCTGCTGCTGACCCCACAGCGTGGCTGTGTCGGGTGGGTCAGCCCTGGCCTGACAGGAGCCTGTGTTCTGTGTGCAGAAGGTGCATGAGATGCTGAAGAAGGGCTGGGACACCGAGGGCTCCCCCTTCCGCGGCCAGAAGTTCGACCCCTCCATGTTCAACATCTCCCCCGGCGCTGTGCAGTTTTGACAGCGGCACCAAAGGAAGCGGGGAGAGGAGGAGCCCCCGGGGGAGCCCCATCACCCCGATACCGGCCCCGGCGCCGCCGTGTGAACCGGATCCATGTCCCATCACCGTGGCAACCTGGCGCTGGGACCCTTCTCCCCTCACCTCTGCTGCCGGGGGCTCTCCTGTGTTGTGGAATAGACCGAGCTCATTGGCTGACACAATCGTTATTCCTGAGGGATGAGGATGCTTCTTTTCGGGATTCGGGAACCCTCCCTGCCTTGCCACTGGGCAAGGGA
>JANHGB010040538.1:0-31440 GCA_026283785.1 Coracopsis vasa | reverse complement strand
CACACCTCTGCTAGCTTTTTCAGAACTGCCAGGGAGAAGAAACAAACATACCATTAGCACATACTTATTTAAAATTACCCAAAGTTTTATTCAGACAGTGCTTTTCAAAATACAGTACTTTTTGTGTAGCTCTAGCTTTGTGCCTTATTTTTGGCATATACCATTTATGAAAATGCATTTTCTTTGATTAAAACCTAGTAATACTTTTTATTTAGAATTCTTCACTCTTTTAGTCATACACAAATGCTGCCAGCATTTATATAATAATTAGTCCCAGAGCATTTTCAAAATACTAAGTTGTTTTAGACTTAATCTTGGTCTTTTCAAATGTCTTTCGATGATTATTATGCCTTATTTTCAGTGAGTTCCACGTGTGTCCACCACTATTCATTATTATTATTTTAGCATCAAATAGGTTAAACTAAGTACATGAACATCTGTAATTTGAAAAGGGGGTATTAACTGCCATCTCTCCTGTCTGGATCTAGAATTATAGCTTGTTATGAACAACAGATTTATTTTTTAAATATCTCATTATGTTTTTAGAAATTGAGTTTAAGGAGGGTGAAACACAGCATTTTGTGGAGATTGAAGTTCTCTTTGATGGAGTGAGAGAGATGAGAGAAGCCTTCACTGTTCACCTAAAGTCTGATGAGAACATGGTTGCAGAAATACAGGTAACAAACTCATGAAAAGTACTCAACAGCAAAATCTTATAAACAGTCCTTCTTGGTTTACGGCTTACAGCTTTGCTCTTCTTTTAGGGTTTATACATGCCATATTGGCTTGTATCTTAAAAGACAGAGGATCAGCCCAGCTGACAGAGTAGCACCTACCCAAAAGAGTTTGTTGGCAAGGCATGATTCAAGAAAGCTGGGGAACAAGGTTAAAGAGTCTGGTATCTTCAGTGTTCTGAAAAGAAAGAAAATCATTTTAACTCTTGTTTTTGTAGTCTGCTTTATGCTTTCCAGTGCCTCAATCCTTTCTCAATAGCTCATCCTATTGAGGTTTTAGAACTTTTTCTGGGACAATATTTCAAAGGTTACACCTAATCAAGGTCGAGCTTGAATCCCCTTGTTTATTTAAATGTTCACAGAGAACCATTTCTGCCTTTTCATTGCCAGACAGCCAAGGCTATTGTTTACATTGAAGAAATGAACAGCATGGCAGATGTCACCTTTCCCTCTGTCCCTCAAGTTGCATCCCTTTTGATATATGATGATACTTCTAGAGCCAAAGACAGAACCAGTCCCATAGCTGGCTATCCTGTCATCTGTATCACAGTGAGTATCTCTGTGGAAAGACGGAACAAAATTAGTATATGGATTTTGCTCAGTGGATTTTAGGCACCCAGTATCAATCCATATTGTTGTGAGCCACAGATGAGTTCAAGCCAGAACTGTCCTAAGAGCTAATCTAATTTGTCTGGATAATGAATCAATTTTCAGTAGGATAAAAAGCACAGAAAGATATTTTACTTGTTCATCACTAAGAACAGTTTGATACACTATGTCTATGATTGCATGATCTCACTATTACCTGCATTATCTTAATTTGCAGAATTAAAATCACTAGAGATAACAGATAAGCCGTTGTTTTTAATAAGTGACACAGACTGGAAGATGAGTTTAAGTACTACAGGCTTCTTTCATTGTAATTTTGCAGCTGAAAGCTTTGCATGAGGAAGGTTTTGGTCCATCTGCGTCTTCAGTTTGTTTCTCACACCATTCCTTACACACAGGAATGGATCATATGTTGAATGTATCTATCTCCTAAATAGAAACCAATAGCAACAACAACAAAAAAGAAATCTTGAAGTGCAAAGTATATTTGCAGAATTAGATCAAAGAGCAAAATTCAAGTTAAAGCAGCATGTGGGACTGTAGTTTGTGCCTTCATAACTCTGTTAGGTTTTCACCCATAAACCATAATTTAAAATAATATTTTTATTCCATTAAGAATAATTAGACCTGCCTTTTAATCTACCACAAACATGCTTAAAGTGTCAGTGTCAAAATAAGGTGATTTCTTAAGAGATTTACTGGGGTTGTCACTTCTATGTTGTTGTTGAGCTTTATGATCTTGGTAAATTAAAATTCTTGTGCCATGATGGAAGTAAATTGTTAACATATCTGCCTTGTTTTGCAGGCTTGTAATCCTAAATATGAAGACTTTGACAAGACTGGTTCTATATGTGCCAGTGAGAACATCAATAATACTCTGACACAATACCGGTGGCTTGTAAGTGCACCCACTGGTCCTGATGGTGTGACTAGCCCCATGAAGGAGGTTGACTTTGATACCTTCTTTACTTCGTCCAAGATGATTACACTAGACTCCATTTACTTCCAAGCTGGTTCTCGAGTCCAGTGTGCGGCTCGTGCTGTGAATTCAGATGGGAATGAAGGTCTTGAGCTTATGAGCCCTATTGTAACTATAAGCACATCAGAAGGTAAGGCATCATCACCTATTGCAAAACTCCCAGACCTCTTTTTGATCCCAAATTCTATCCTAACAAAATCTGATTACATAATCAGGTGTTTTAACATTACCATCTCAGCTTTTCTTCTGTTGTCCATAGAGATTGTGCAAAAACTTTCTTCTTAGCATAGTAGAGAATTGTAAAAAGAAAACGTTTTTTAACTTTGCTAGTTACCCACATCCTTAAATAATTAACCACATAGCAAACTTGAATGTTCAGTAGTACAGTATATAATGTGCACTGGCATTAATGAAACCTCGTTTCTCTTGACTTTTGAATTCAACTGTAGTAACATTGCAGTACAATCTCAGTTCCTATTAGACAATGGAGAACCCATATGAGAGTGCTCTTACGAATGCCTAGCCAGAAGAAAAGCTTCATTTGGCATTCAGGCCTCACTGGCCTCAGTCACTGGACACCTGATACTCAGTGTCTTCCTTGACTAAGGACTGGTGTCCAATAACAGGGCATAGATGAATTTTTTCATGGTTGAGGTATTCATAATATTTAGCCTTCTTTTTCTGATTCTATCTTTGTCTCTCTCTGGTTGTCTGATACCAAATCACTACTAAATTGATGCTGCATTCCCTCAGCCAGCAGTTGCTGCAATCTACTTCCTTTGCCCAGCCAACTCCTTTCATGAAACTCGTACTGAATAATGTTGTGAAGCAGAGGTGAAGAACTGACATGCACAAAGTACAGTCTGATAGCATATGCTATTTTGTAGTAGAAGTCACAGATACTTTTGTTTATTGTATAATGTGGAGAATGAGTAATTATCAGCAATCAGTTACAGACCATTGTATTTTATTACCCTTTTGCAGCCGTTTTACGTTCTTTGTGTCATCTCTGCCACTTTTATATGTACATTAAGTCTTCTGGGTTTTGTGAGATCTTACAGTAGATAAATTACATGATTTTTCATTTGAAACATAATTTTAATTTCCTTGGCCTTTCCAACTAAATATTGTAAACATTTTATTTCCAACTAAGTTAGGGCTTTAATGAGCTGAATGGATGGATTTTCTATTTATTTATTCCTGTCCTTTATTCCACATTTTGACTGTAGACCCAAGTCACCTTTGTTTGTACTATCAGGAATCCTACAAGCTAAAGAGGACAAAGCTAATTAACTGAGGCTCAGGACTTAATTGTCATGCATATATTGCTTCCAGTACCAAAGCTAACTTATGATGCGGAAGTCAACAATACTGAAGATCATGTACAATAAAAAGGAAATTATTAGATGCTATTTTGAAAAAAGTGCAATGATCAAAGCAACCTGCCAAAATCTTGTATATTTTGAGCTTTGAAGATGCTTGATCTGTGGTGCATAGATCAAATTCTCAAAAGTCAGATTGTGCAAAAAAAATGTATTTAGCTTCTTTAGTACATCTTTCTTGCATTTAAGAAAAACAAACAAACAAAGCTATTGTGTGCAGAAGAGAATTTATTTTTCATCATGCCAGAAGTTTCCAACTTGGAGTGTTGAGACAGATGAGGCCCACCAGAACTGAGAAATTCTCCAAGAGAATTCTCCCTGCATTCTCTTTCTTGTAATCCCTCACAGAGCAGAACATGGCTAAAGGGAACTGGTGATTTTCCACGTCTGCTGGTTTCTTTGGCCATCACATGTCAATGTGCTATGATTCTTGTGGCCAGAATGCAGATAATTCTACATTGATCTATGCAACCAGAAGTTGCATATATATCAGATCATATTATTGCAAACATAATCTTCTGGTGCTACAAACCAGGACTAATACTGGAACAGGTTGGAATAGCACTTGAAAAGGTTGCCAAAATAAGTTGTAGATTCTTCTTTCTTGAAGAAATTAAAAATTCAACTGAACAAGGCCCTGAGCAACTTGATCTAACTTTGAAGCTGACTTTACTTTGAGTACAGTATTTCTAAAGATCCTTTGACACAATTATTCTAACTACGTTTTGGTCACTAATGAAACAGGAGGCTCATGGATTCCTATGAAGGTATGTATAGGTCCAAACCCAAATCCTGGGCCAAAACAAACTGAACACTGATCAGGTATCTTCTGTAAAGCTATGTGTGTGCCTAAGAGGGTGGAAGGAATTAAAGTGTATGCCTCTGAGGATTTCTGTAAGAAAGTATGGCACTTGACACTGACTTTGCAAGCATGCTTGACACATGCAACTGAAAATGTACAGGTGCAGTATCATCACCTGTTTCTGAAAATGTGGTCCAGTTGATCTGGATGATTTCTATTTGAATCCTCTTTTGCATTAATTCCTGTTCAAACCTCTGGTAAATGCTGCTGAAAAGGGTTTACCTGTTGTTAAAGAAAATTCTCCTTGTTTTGGGAACTTGTACAGTGAAAAAAGTATATCTAAAAATAGTGCAAAGTACAGATTATAGCCTCTGGACATAAAATAAAGTTATTTTCTCTTTTTTCCATTAGGTCTTTGTCAGCCTCGTGTGTCAGGAGTAGTTGGAGCAGAACCCTTCTCTGCCAAATTGCGGTATACTGGCCCAGAAGATCCTGATTATGCCAACTTAATCAAATTGACAGTCACAATGCCACATATTGATGGTATGATAAAATCAGCTGATCAGCTGTGGAGTTGAGATAATTCATAAAACAAGCTGTTATTTGAGCTACTTTATTGGTCATGTTATTTTAAATAGCCATGTGGGACCAGAAAAAAGCTTGATGTATGTACAAGTGCAGTTTGCAACAAGGTACATAAGATACTGTGTTAATACATAGTCTTTAACCTGAAGACTGTTTTCAGATTAATTGCATAGTTTAGAGAAGTTTGGCTAAATCTACACTTTATAAAACTCCTTTGAAACGCATACAGATATATCAAAGAAGAATTTATTTATGAAAAAACATAAAGCCATTTAATTACTATGTGTCTCTGAAAAATATCACACAAAATCCTGACTGAAAATTATGTTGGATTTAGAAATGTTATATTTGACATTCATATTACAAAGACACAATTATTGTGAAGAAGTCATACACACAGAGCATATCAACTTTCTCTGAATTCTAAAGTCTGTTAATTGCTGTATGTGCAAAATACAGAAGCACTGCATAGCTTTCTTAGTGTTTGACAAACTTTGGCTAAATTAAGAAGCTCTGAACACTGAAATTTAGTTATAGTGCTATAAATTAATGTTTTTTTAGGCATGCTGCCTGTTATTTCTACAAGACAGCTCTCCAACTTTGAGCTGACTCTTAGCCCTGATGGAACTAGAGTTGGAAACCATAAATGCTCCAACCTGTTGGATTACACAGAAGTGAAGACCCACCATGGTTTCTTAACTGATGCTACCAAAAATCCAGATGTGATTGGAGAGACCATTCCATATCAATACAGCCCAATAATTAGAGGATTCAATACCTTACGCTTCTACCGCAATCTGAATCTGGAAGCCTGTTTATGGGAGTTTGTTAGCTATTATGACATGTCTGAGCTCCTCATAGATTGTGGAGGCACCATTGCGACAGATGGACAGGTATGAAGCTGTAACTTGATTTTTTACTATGTTCTTAAAGTGAAAGATTTCCTTGATAATGCATCTATGCCTATAGAAATAAGTGAGTTTAAAATTAATTTAGTTGAAAAGTAGTTGGTTTTTCTTTTTTAGATTTCCCCCAAGGTCAGCTTGTTTCTTAAAGCTATTAATATTCATTAAATGTTAATAGGCTATATGTGAAAGCCATGTCTGATTGAAGTTAAGAGAATAATTTAGTCTGAAGGAAATTTGCTGTGATTTTCTCCCAACACAATTTTGAAATATTTTAGGACAAACCAATCCTACTTTTACTGTATAGTGAGCCACCTTAGTCTCTTAGAATGAAAGCCTAAAGGATTGCTTTTAGCATATTTATACTACTGGGATATATATATACACATATATATAGATATACACTAAATTGCTATTAGTCATGGTGTATCTTTAAAAAAAAATTGTGAAGAACTTTCTTGCTGATAACAAGCGACTGCAATGTCCTACCAGGTGCTTGCCTCTGCTCAGCTCTTGCTCACTGGGTAACAAGACCCGCCAGTGCAGACAGCACAGTAGTCTCGCATTACCCAGCAAAACATTCCTTGGTCAGGAGGTCAGGAAGCAAAGAGAAGCTGCCAATACAGAATGTCTGAAGAACAGACCTGTGAAAGTGGTTGGGAGTTAAAACAAAGAGACTGGGGAGATCTTCACGTGTCCTTTGGCGAATTATTTCTAGAAATCCGTAGCAATGTGGAAGCAAAAAGGGTTCAGGATTTCTTCTGGTGCAGTGATAGCGATGCTAATTCCTTGTATTAACTACTGTGTAAGTCTGCTTGATCCCAGTCAGGCTCTAAAGTACAAAAGCTGTAGCTATGAAGATCAATCCTTTATGACCCAGAAAAATCTTTCTTGGGAATAATTATACAGGCTGGAAGAAAGTCTGGAAATGCAGTACCTAATTTCAGAGTAGTCAATCCATGATATCATAGCTATGTGGTAAAGCTAAATTACTTTCCTGGCTCTCTTTTAAGCCAATGTGGAAAGGATGAGGCCACTGTGTGAAATGGCCGTAATTTCTCAACTTTGTAACAGATGTTCATTTTGCCAAGGACCCTTCTTCTTACTGGGCCTCAGTAGACTTATATGCACAAATTCTTATTTTGTCAGTCCCAAATCGCATGAGGCCTTAACAGATGAAAGAAGTGTGTCATTGTTGAAAGGAGCCTACGGGCATGTGCAACAGCAAAGCTATTCTGCTACTAAAAGCATAGATGTCAATGGACATATAGATAGCTAATCAGATAAGTTGATTTTTCTCTCTTTTTAAATTCTTTTTCTCTTTTATACTTACATGCCTAAAGTCCACCTTCCTGTGTGAGTGTCCACAGGTGATCATGCAGTTTGCTGGACAACAAATTGCAGCCGGCTCTCTTTAGCCCTTGGTTAACTTCCTAACTTTCTACCCCTTTTAACTAAAGATTATATATTCTGTAAATTATGAGAACAAAATGGAGCTTCTGTCCTTCTTAGATACAAAGTCTGTGGTGAATCTGTCATCTCAGTGCTCTATCATAAGTTCTGGCTTCTGTCTGTTATGGAGACCAGTTCAAGATCTCTGTCTTGATGTTGGAAGCTCTCTGTTGGTGCATCTGCTTGGGATTGCCCCTCTGCTACAAGCAGATCCTCCTACAGGTGCATTCCACTGGAACAGTGTGCCTCTCAGAGGGAAGGGGAAAGCATGCATGTGTGTGATGTAAACCTTACACGTTCCCACAAGATAAAAATGACAGCAGTCTTCACTGTTCTGGAAATTATTTAATGTCTTCAACTCATCATTCCTTTGACTATCTCTTTATGCCTGTGCAATATGCAACCGTATATTATTTCCCACACACACAATCATAAGCACATAAGCACACACACATAAGCTGCCAAGCAGCTGCAACTCCAATCCTGTGAGCTATGCAAGCCACTTCTGCCACAGTGAAAAGGAAGACTTGATATGAGCCCTTTCCATTTTATATACTTCTGTGTCCTTTACAGAAAAGATTGAATAGCTGGTTTAGACAAATGTGTGTCTAAATAAAACCTACATATGTCTATATGCGTATAAACAGAGGAGAAAATAAGCACTATTACTATATTTTAGTAAATAAAAAGAACTAATATTCGATTGTAAAGGACATGTAAAAATAATAATGTGACCAAGAAAGATAGTTGTGCTTGCTTTAAGCTTCAGAAGTGTTATGTGCTTTAGGTAAGATCACTCATTTAAAAGCGGAAAGGGATGAACATGAGCTATGAGAGCCATTAAACTGCAGCTGAAGTCATCCTTTAGTGCCTTGTAGGTTATGGCTAAAAGGTTACAGTGTGTTAAGTGAAATATCAAGCTGAATTACTTCTAGCAGCAAAGCATTGCCCTGAAGCCAGTATGCGCTTCACTGCCCTCCCTGTTTCCCCACCTCCATTTAATTCTTCTCCAGGTTTGGTCTTTATCTTCACATGACCCCCTCCAACTGAGAGGGGAGGCAGTCAGTGCCCTATCTCTGTGGTTGTCACCATTGTTGTTTTTTTCTCCTTCAGTGAACAATTAATAATCCTCCTCTGTGACAGTAAAGCTGGCAGCTATGGTTTTCACCATGGTTTTTTAGCACACAAAGGAAGATTAAGTTCTATTATACAGACAGAACAGATAGATTAAAAAAACCCACTCTTGCAACATCCTGCTACCATTGCAAATTTAATAGCTTTAATTTACTAGATATTTTGGCTAGATGTTTAAGCTCAAAATTCTGTTTCTTGATTCTAAATCTCAAGTACCTGTGTGGTCAAACAAAGACAGCACTGTCAATTCAGACAGAGATATTTCACAAAAGAAACTGGCAATATATTGTGTGATATGGACCTCCACTTTATGGGAGCACTTCCTATGCTAGGGGAGGAAGATGAGCTTCAGTCAACAAGAAGTGAGTTTGGAGACCTGCAGCTGGTGTAGCAGTGCTCGTACTTTACTGCAAGCTGCAGCTGTCTTAGCCAGTTCCCATGAACTCATGAACTGTCATAATACATACAGAGAAGGTCTTAGTTTTTTTTTTTTTTTCCTTTGAGGCCTTTTGCTCGTGACCCATTCTCTGTCTCAATTACTCTGTGCATGAGCAAATCCCGTGTGAGTTAGATACAGCACTCTTTTCAGTATACAGCTTGACGCTTTGTTCCTGGGGTCTGCCCTTATTCACCACATCTGAGAAATCAGGCACTTAGGTATCTAAATATGGATTTAGATGTGCAGCTTAAAGAATGTATATTTAAAAATAGAGACCTAGTCCTCTTTAAATTGAGCTAGTTCTTTTGGATTATAGTTCTGTTCTGGTTAAAGTTAAGGTCAGATTTTATAATTAGCAGCAACAGTTTTCTTTTGGCCAACCTGCAATAAGGCTAAATTTCAGTGTCTGTCTTATGTCTTAAAAACATGGAGCTCACCTACGTGAGGGCTATCTTCCTGTATTTTCAGGTAATTAATAAAGGTTATTAGACTTCATGGGGACATGTCAAGTACTACAGACATCTCATATTCTCCAGAAACATGTGCTAGAACAATGCCAGATATTCATGAAACATAGTTAAAAGAGGGAATTGTGAAAACCAAGCAAGCGACCATCCTTTATTAAAGTATATATTGAAGTGTTGGCCTAGACTTATTTGAGAGAGTGTGAAGTATCATTTGATCTCATTTCCTACTGTTTTAACTGCTTTAGCCTCACAGTTTGGCACCTGAAGGCTTCTGTGTGGTTCTGGCCAAGTATTTATATGTGGATGTTGCTTTCCCTAGTTGCAGTCTATTGCCAGACTTGGCATAGGGAAGCAAGGAAATTACCATTCAAAAAAAATTTATTAACAGCAACTAATTAAGCAAGTCTTTGACAGAAACAAGAAGGTGAAGAACATATATTAAAATACTTAAATGTGCAGCTTGAGACCTTGAAGCTACTTTAATTGAGTAGTTGAGCAGTTTGGTTTGTTCTGTAATGAAAACGGTAATTTCTGGCCATAGCTGAAAGCATCTTTTTTTCAATATGTTCAGTTCACATTTATGCTACACATGTTATGGCACTGGGTGTTTGAAAATCCCATTGGAAAACAAATTTTAAAATTACCAGTGTGTAGCCACAGCTTCTACGAGGCAGCTCACAGAGTTTTTATTACACTGAAACAGTATCCTTCCAGCTTTAATAGTTCTAGTTTTACCAAAATCATACTTTTAAGGGGAAAAGTCAGCTCTTCTGAAAATCTCACTAGGTCTGTAAAACGGAAATAGACAGAAATGTCTATTTTCTTATTTTTATGTTCAGTTCAGCTGCCACAGTCAAGTTTAAGAGAACCCTGCAACTTGTATTCCCTTGACATGGAAGCTCACTAACAGCCAAACCTTTTTTCTCCAGCTGAAAACACACACATTTTGTGAGCACTGTGAGGAAAAAAATCCACTGTAAAGTTAATGCACCAGCTGTGTAACAAAGTCAGACGTCAATTTTTTCAAGGAGCTGGCGTTTCAAGGCTGTATTGCATTCTCCTTTCCATTCAGACTTCTTTAAACAAACCTGCTGTACATTTCACCTCTGATCTACCTGGCTACGTGCCTTCTTGGGGCCAGATCTTAGTTTAACCATATTGGTATTGTGTAAACAGTTAATTGATAACATTGTTAATCTTATGTGACTCAGATTCACAGACAGAACAAGTAAATACAACAGAAAATGAGGCCCAGGATAATTTGGAAGGCAAAAATACAATTTTTAGGAAAAGTTTATTTCATTTGCATATACAATAGAAAACATGAACTTGTGTTATTTCTAATTTCTGATTCTGGTTTTATCAGTACCTACATACAGTGTGCACATGCACAAAACTACCAAACTCTGCCTGCTGGAAATGTTGGCCAGATAAATAAAACATAATATAAATGTAGAACAGAGTCCAGACCCCAAAGCCTTAACTGGAAAATTTTTTCTTTTTTTTTTTTTTGTAAATATTCTTATGTGTTGCATGACAGATTTTCAAATTAATTGGGGGCTGGGGATGTTACTTAATGAAGTTTGACAGTTTGCATCAGAAAGTGGAACAAAAGCAGAACACCTATAGAAACTACCATTAGTATTTCCTAAGTCTTAAATGAGAATTGTCAACATTCAAAAATAGACCTTATGCTCTGTGATGATTTATCTTGCAAAGAAAATATATGAAACTCTATTTCTTATATCAATGTCCAGTATAAATCATGTTCTTTCCTCACACACATGAATTTTGAGATGCACTTTGAATGATTTTTGATCTACATTTTTTCGTACATTAACTGCAAGAGTCTGTTTCCTGCTTGGAAGAATTTTTGTCTTCTATTTTCCCAGGTTCTCCAGAACTGGCATTGTTACAGAGTATTAGACACAATTTCCCCAGCTCAGCTGAGGTGTAGCTGTAGTCTGTATTTCTCTCCATGTATCACAAGGCTAAAAGTCACACACACTTATTATTGTTTAAAATTAATGAATATAATTTTGTCAGTACAACTGTTAACATCTCCTGTCGATAGGATACATAGATACATAATGCACCTGTTCTGTCTTTCCACAGCATTTAAACTGATCCTACACTTACACAGCTCTAAGTTACCACTTTGGTTTCATCATGTCACATTGAGATAAAATATGAACAGCTGGCTACTTCCAATAGACTTTGCAGGCAGTGCTGTAAAATAAAGATAACTCAATGGAAAGAATGTTTTCTCGTGTTCGCCTAAATGGCATTATTAAGAGGGCTAGAGAAGTAAGACTCTTCCATCTGTGTAACACATTCCATCAATTCATTTGTTGGAGGGTCTGCTCACTTACTGACTCAGTTTTCCTCTGCAGTTAATTTCTTCTTTATTTTATTTTTATTGTGTCAAAAAGATCCTCTGTATTTCATATAGCGTATAGTCCTGTGATTTTTTCCTTTCTGCCTCCTGAAGTGTAGTATTCCCCTTGTGGCATTTTCCTTTCCAGCAAGAAATGAGAGGGGTTTGTATGTTTTAATTTACTGTTAGGAGAGAGAAAACTATTTAGTCAGTGATTCTCTGGCTATCAGTATTGTAGGGTTTTCTCCACACCTGCAAATCCATGAGTGCCTGAAGAATGGTTTGTGTGCATAGAAACTCAATCAGCTGGTTTAGCAAGAACTCCTTTCTCTCCTCACATGCCATGAGATTGCACAAGGGAAGCTATACTGATGAAAGCACGTAGACTTTCATAAGTGCACAACTAAATTCCCAGGCTGGGGCAACCAGCCTGCTGCCCACATATCTCTCATGGGTTTTGCCAAAAGAGAAAAACCTTCTAAATTCTAGGGTTCTAGAAATGGAGACAATTCTTTGGCACCATGGTTTCAGAGTTACCTACAGAGTAATGCTAATGTATGACAAAGGAGCAGTGTTTCAGGCAGACCTGCCCCAGAAGGGATCCTACTGCTATATTTTCATCAGTGCGAATGAGCTGATCTCGCTAACACTATTCTGTCATTGAATGGAGGCAAGAAAACCCTAGAATATGTCTTAGAAACCCCATTAATGGATTGTTTTATGTACAGTGTATGTGAAGAAGCCCTGATACCTTGTACTTGAAAATCAAGAAAAGCTTTGAAAGAAGTTTGTTTTCTTTTACTTGAGGTGGCAGACGATACTGAGCTGGAAAGGGTTTTGTGGATCACTGTCCTTAACACTCTATATAATATGGTTCCAACACTAGTAAACTTAACTGAAAAACTAATAGGATTTCATTGCCTCACTTATTCTTATTGAATGCCACCACACCAAGGGTTAGAAATTCTTCTGGTTTCTAGGCTGTATTTGTCATGGCCATCTTATGCCTATTTGTTCCCATGTCAGCACCATCTGTCATCATCAGTGGCCCTCCTCCGTTGTTCACCTCCTGATGTGTATAGACAGCATTTTTATTCCCTCTCAGCCTTTGTTGTACTGGGCTGAACAACCCAGCTATTTTAGACTCACCTCATCCGATAGTTTTGCCATTCCTGTGTTTACGTTGAACAGTCTTTTGTACAGTCTACAATGCAAATCAGGCTTTTTCAAGCATGGATGATCAAAGCTGTTCCAGATAAGCTCTCACTAGTGCTCTGTATAATAGCATGCATGCTTCTAATTTCCACCCCATTCCTCAGTTTATCTTAGGATCATATCACATGGAGAGGGTAGGAAGATCATAGTTGTGATGTGATCAACTTCGCATACCAAAATTTCTTCCCCTCTGTTGTTTCTAACTGATGTCTTTCATTTCAACCAGAAACCCCTGACACTAGTTGCCATTACCTTATACTTTATGCTATAAAATTTCACCTCATTTCAGTCCTGGTCCTCAAGGTCATTAAATTCTCTCTGTGTTAGATTCCAGTCCTCCTCTACATTATCATGAAACATTATGTATGCTTCCTTTCAAGAGGATAATGGACATATATTAAATTTTCTTTCATATACTTTTATTTCTTCCTCATAAGCAAACTGAATTTCAGATCTTTGACTTCAATGTCTACTTCAATGTCTACACATATGTGAATGACTTTTCAATAAGAACACATTTGTTACGCTACCAAATGTATTCAGTTCTTGATCCTGTTCCAAGAAATGACAAATGTTCAAGGTTACTCCTGAATCAAAGGCAAACCATGATGCACTGTAGACATCCACCATAGCTATATTTTTCATAGAAGTGGGAATTCTATGTTATTACTAGGAACAATTTAGCAAATCCATGTCTGAAATAATTCCTCAGATATCATGCAGGTATCCCAAAGATAAACTTGCAACTTAAATAAGAGTAAAGGACAATATTTTTGTCTAACTTCAATTTCTCATCCAATACATACGGAGAAGAAACCCCTTTTTTTGTTCCAAATAGAAGTTCTTGATTGTTTTTATATAAAACCAACAAAGAAGCATTAATATAAAATCATCTAAAACTGAAGCATTTCATATTATCTACCAGACTGCTTTACTGCACAACACTGTGTTTTTCCAGACACTTTTCTGTCTAAATGATAGCACATTTGATGGAACAATGCAAACAATGTAAGTGGAAATGGTTTTGGTAGCAGAGAGTGTAGATCAAGGAGTGTCATGCGTTGTGGCAACTATAAACATTTGCCATTATGAAGTTCTTAATTAGTTCAGAGTATTTAGTCAGGGCAAGCAGTATATTTGTGGTTTCATAGTATTACTAAAAGTTTTGTCTGGCATTGGGAAATGTAATGCAGCTGTAAGGTAATGGATGTTCAGACTCCTGACATGCCACTGGGTGAACCCTAAAACAGTTTGATTTTTACACAGCTTGTAAAGTTCTTTGAATGTTGGGGGATTTTTTAATAGTGCAAAACACTTTTTAGAAGCTTGCAAGGTAATCACTCCAGGCAAAATGTTCAGATGCACAAATTTACATATGGAATTTCTATTGGAAGCAAATGAGAGTTCAACAACATTTATACCTTTGAAAAGTCTCCCACTGGGAGATGATGTCAATGCCTTTCCTTCCATCTCTTTCTAAAGAAATGCAGAATGTTCTAAAAGGATCTGAATTGCACATTTCTAATCAAAGAGATGTGAATGAAAAAGTATTTGTAACAGAACATAAGTGCAAAGTCTCTTCAGAAAGGTTTGGATCCATACATCATGTAAGAGCTATCCTAAGAGGTGGCAGTTTACTGACACTGTTCTTGCCTTTTTCATCAAAATATATATAAAGAATATGCAATTCTCTGATAAAAATTCAATACAGTGCTATTGTTTTGTACAATACATGCATGAGGGATATATTCTTAAATCTATATCAACTTACACTTTAGTTCTTCCAGACAGTGACAAATGGTATGATTTGTGTGTTTGCATGAGTATGTTAGCTACTATCCATGCACAAAGGAAGAAATAGTTCCAGAAAAGCATAAGTACAGTCCAAGAACTGTCTTGCAGTGACATCTGAGCAAAATCAGGATCTTCCAGAAGAGCTTCTTACAGGACAGTAGCATAAGAATGTAAGCAAAAGAATTGGTTAAGGCACAAAGATAGGACAAATGCAAAAGGATATTTGAAAAATTTCCAAAGTCTTAATTCGTAGCCACGTTGATTAAGTACTCAAAAAAACTGACCAAAAAATGATAAGTCAAAATTGAGGGGTCTGTGTTTTATTAGAAGACAATTTCAGTTTGAAATACGAAATGGAACTTGAAGGGGCGTAAGCTTAGCTGAAATGTAGTGTTGTTCACTTCATCTGTAATTTGCAAAATGGGAAAATTTGATCCAGTCACATTTATTTCAAGTTCTGTCTTCTTTTTCTCTTGCACTCAAATTACTAGTGCAATGCTGTCTTTCATGACCACTAACCTAATTTTCCTTTTTATAGGTTCTCAATCTAGTACAGTCCTATGTCACGCTGAGAGTCCCCTTGTACGTCTCTTATGTCTTCCACTCCCCAGTGGGTGTAGGAGGCTGGCAGCATTTCGACTTACAATCAGAGCTTCGGCTGACTTTTGTGTATGACACTGCCATCCTGTGGAAGGATGGGGTCGGTAGCCCACCTGAAGCAGAGCTCCAAGGTGGGCGTTGGATTTCTTTGCATTGAACTCGTAAGAGTTCTGTTACTAAGAGTATAATGTGCACACAGTAGGATGATTTTTCAATAATTCTAATGCAAACAAGTAATAGTATATCACTTATTATCAGTTGCAAACACTCTGTCATATCCTAGCACTCACAGTTCCCTGCTGGGGTGTTTAGGGTAAAGTTGACATCAGTTTTGTTACAAAGAAAGATAATTGTCTTGTTGAAGTGCTCATGCAAAAACTAATACATTTATTTATACTTAGAACTTCAAGGTTCATTATGTATCCATATTCTTGTTACCACACAAGATGCTTGCTCTTTAATGAAAAATAAAACCAAAAAACTTTTATGCAATATCATGTTTTTTCTGGCCATGAATGTACAATTTCAGAAACTTTTGATATTTTGAACACATTAACTGTGAAATATTCAAAAGATATAGGAATAAGTAATGGGTATAATAGCCTATGTGTTAGAGTAGTAAACTGGGAAGCATTCTTTAAATGTGATAGATACTGTCAATAAGTGTTTGTGACTATAATTAGTCACAAATCAAACTCTGACATTACAGAATTTATCTTTGCAAAAAATTATTTTTTAAAAAAGTAGAGACATACAGATGTCTGTGAAAATGTATATTTAAGCCTAAATGCTCCTTTGTTTTATTTATGCAAATTTCTTTGGTACTTATCAACATTAAGCTTATGTGTTCCATATCTGTCTCGGCTTACGGTAGAATACAGGCACCAGCTATAGTTATGTATGTATGCTTACAGTTTCAAGACTCCAGTGAACATAAAACAATTCTTTGTTTCTACAAACCCTGTACATAAGCTACAGAAGTCATTGCTATGTGATTTCTATCCTCATGTTGAGAACAGTAAATGGGGGTGGCAAGGGGAATCTATAGTGCATGAAGAATGAAGCACATCATGCCATGCCTAAAGATTAAGCCACATACCGCAAATCACATGATGTACTAGACACTGACTAACAACCACATTTAAGCCTCAGCTATGTGGCACATCTATGCCACTGTTTCCCTGTCTTTAATGCTTAATATTTTATTTCTCTGTTTAAGGAACTGATGGCCAGCTGTTTGGAGATGCTGAACACTGGCAGCTCTCTTCGACAACAGCTAGAACAAGACACATGACAAACATAGTGAGGCAGTGGAGGATAGACCCCCAACATATCCCAAACTGATTTGGGCAGTATTTTCTCACTCTGCAGCCTTATACAATGAGCATCTGTTTTTCTGGGCAGGGAGGGGAGGGGTTAACTAGTCTCCAATTTATTTCCATGCCTCTGGATAGATATAATTGTTCTACGTATATTCTACATGACTGTAAAGCAGTCAAGGTCTTCTAAAGCCGTATTTCATATATGTATTTATTTCTGATGTACCAATAAATATAATTGGTAGAGGTGGTTTTCTATGGGTGCTATACATTGACATTAGTGAGGGCATTAGGTTTCTGACACATTCATGGAGGAACATTCCTCTTTCCTTCTTCCTCCTGGCAAGCAGAATGATGGCACATCACTGCCTGTCTGTAAAGGAGCACTGGAGGAAACGTCTGAACTCTGAAGCTTTGCAGAACTCTAGAGAAAAAAAAGACTTGGCTGCAAGCTACAGCAATAAACCTCTTCTGACATATAAACAAGACTTTGTAACCTGAAATTAGGAAATACTAGGCCCATGTTTTGGGCCAGATTCATGCCAGAAATTGCAATGCAAAGTCTGTCAGAACGAGTTTCACAGATTCAAGCACCTTCAAACGGATTGCCATGGAAGCCACAACCAACAGCTGATGGGTGATACCTTGAGATAATAGATAGGAAGACACTGATAAAAAGTATCTCTGGAGCAGCTTTCATTGGTAGGAGTCAGCTTGAATACCTAGTGAAAACAAAAGTATTCTTCCTTCTATAAAACCTCCTGGCAGCTCACCATGCTGTTACCCGAACACAAGCACAAACTGTGCTGTGGACTTTTGCCTATTGGAGCGGCTATGTGGGTCCATGATAACATGTAAAACCATGACTTTGCAGGGAAGTTCAGTATGTGCTTTGGAAAGCTGAAGCATTGTGAAAACTCTAGGCCCCACTGTGTAAATTCTTGCTCAAGAAGAATCTTGAATCAACCCAAAAGGTACCATTAGGCCGCCTCCCAGATAACTTACATGACAAGGGGAAATTAAAGAGTGAGGCTGGTGTTTCACAGAAGTGTGATTTATTTGCCATCTGCAAGTGGAATAAAATTTGTAAATTGGTTTCTGCTACCAGGTTCCCTGTACCCAACCAGCATGCGTATTAGTGAAGAGGGGCGCTTGGTTGTCAACTTCAAGACCGAAGCCCGATTTCATGGTCTGTTTGTGATGTCCCATCCTGGTAAGCTTAATCTACACTTTAGCAGTACTATAAAAGCAAAAACACCCCTCCATATTCACTTTTCTTATGTCTGCTACTAATTTCTGATTCTTTTTATGTACTGTGCTCTTCAGATGGGATATTTCCCATCTGAAAATGGAAAGTAAGGGATTTCTTACTTGCTGTTGATGACTGTATTCTGATTGTCTAACTTAATGAAATATACACAAATCTGATGGAAAGAAGATTGTTCCGCTTGATGAAAAGCCTGGCTTATGAAAGATAAACATCTAGGCCATTATGTTCACTAGGGATCTATAAGTGTATGTCTTTAATCCAAAAGCTATTATTAACTATTCACTTATGTTGCCCTAGGAATGTAGATAGCATTAAAATTTATTTGCTAACTTGAAACCTTTCTAAGTTATTTAGACCTTTTTCAGAGAGTAAGAAAAAGTCTTGTTATGAGCATTGCATCACTCTGTTAATAAAACATTCTCACTGCCATTCAGTTAGTCATTGCTGAGGACCTGATCCTGCGATTTAATCTGTTTAAACCCCACTACCTTTATTCAGAATACAGATGTAAATCTGAGCATGAATGCCAGCTATGGAAAAGATTATCTAACTAAATTAAATCTGCTGAGCAATAATGAGAACTGAACAATAATGAGAAGGGACAAAATCATTTTAAGAAATCTCTTTTAGTTTAAGTCAGTTTTATTAACCTATGAAACTCCTTCATAGTGCTTCTACTTTTTCTCAGCTGTCTTCTAGCATTTTAGGTTTTGTCTTTCAGGCAGACCTGAAAGAGTTACATTGCTTAGAGAAATTATTTTTTGTTCCCTGGGCTGACATTCCAAGTTTAAAACAGGAGGGATTATAGATCTTTGCCATTCCACTCTCACAGTTTTGCCTGTCTGTTAAATTTAATCTTCATATGCTTCTGGTTGTGTAGCCCAAAATCAACTGCTAATAGACACTTGAACAAGAATCAAGGGGGCCCAGCTGTGTTGACTGTAATTGATTTTGTTTCAGTTAATAGAACCCAGTGCCCTGTAAAGGTATTAACATCAACCATGGCATTATGGTTTATGAATTACTGGGAATGTTTTTCAGGCTCTGAGAGTTTGCAGTGAAACACTAAAGGTGACAAATCTGTCTCTTGGCATGTTTCTAGCTTCATCTGTAACATCCATGGTTATGTCTGCTGATCACTCGGGCCTGACGTTTAGCCTCAGCCTCATCCGAAGTGAGCCAACATACAACCAGCCAGTACAGCTGTGGAGCTTTGTTTCAGATTTTGCGGTAAAACCTCAGCCTTCACTCTGTTTTCTGTTGCCCCAGCCTGTTAGGATGTTGGTAGAATACCTATCTCTCTCACTTCAGGTTCGAGACTATTCTGGAACATACACTGTGAAGCTGATAGCTTGTACCACTGCTCCACATCAGGAGTACAGCCTACCAGTGATCTGCAACCCTAGAGACCCAATTACATTTGATCTGGATATCCGATTCCAGCAGGTACCACCCCAGTGATACCTTTGTCATGTTTTCTTTTCAGTTAGATCCCCAAATTGTCTTTGTGGCCTTGTGTTAGAAGTGTTAGTGCTAGAAACTGAATTTACTTGCTTATAAACAAACTGATTCCTAAATTGGTGGGACAGCACATACTCCTCCCCTGCAATGTAACCAGTTCTACCCAACTGGGAAAGGCTAATGTATTAGCCCATAGGAAGCTCATTGACATTGGTCTGGGGGACAGCTACTGTGATATGAACTAAACTGTGGGAATTCTTTACTTATCTCTTGGCTTTGGTATGACATAGATTTATCAGATAATTAGGAAAATATAAAACTATTATCAAAAGGTTTTCATCTGATACAAAGATCAGAGCTAGGTCTCTGGTATTAAAAGTTGAATCTCCAGAGGAGGATTCATTCAGTCCTAAGGTAGACCTTCTTCACTGACTACAGAGGAAGTATAGGTGGCCAACACTGATCTCAGAAGTGACACAAATCCCAACCATAGCAATATGGATCACATGGCAACATGGGAACAAGCAAACAACATATTTTTCATGAAGCCCAGCTGTAAAGTTCTGTAGCTAAGAATAAAATATGCAGAAATGGATTATGCTGTAGAAATCATTGACTGAAAAAAAATCCGGGGGTTTATGTTGGTTAACAGAACATAAACTGCCACTTTACAGTGTTATGAATAGGGTTAGTGTGATCTTGGGATGTGTAAGGAGGAAGTTATTTCTGGTTTTTGGAGCCAATACAACTGGAACAGTGTGGCTGTGGTTTCATGCTCATTAATAGTATAGATGTATGCTATTGAATCATCTTACAGTGCAAATCCTATCCAGATCAGTCAGGGATACACAATCACTTTTCTGTTGAATTAGCCAGAGTACACAAAGGAATGTATGCAGTCTTTATGCTTTGATTTGGTGTTATGCCAGCTATGGGGGAGCAGAGGATTCCCAATATGGCATTAAGTCCTAGTGAAGCAGAGAGATGATACATGATCTGACATGAAACCTGCCTTCTCACAGCTAACCAGCAAAACATTTTGAAAAAGTTTGCATGGAGGGGGTGAGGGGATTTAAACCATTTCAGCACTTAAGCTTTTCTTTGGCATTTCTAATCTGCTTCTAGGAACTCTGAAGTAGTTCACAGCAATGCTAAACCACAGCTTGTGTCTGGTCCTAGTATAGACAAGATGATGACAAAGAAAATTCAGAAAAGCTGCAAAAATCATTGAAAAATGGGTGAGGTAGGAGAGACCTAACTCTTACCTGGAAGAAACCTAAGGGACTGACTAAGAAGCTGTGGGACTGTTCAGGCTGTCCAATAGCCTGAGCCCAAGACATTTAGAAGAAAGGATTCCAAGAGAATGGAAATGATATTTTTTTAACTGTTCTTTCTGTGAAAAGGCTATGGGGGTAGGGCTCCTCTTTCTAAAGAATAGCAGTGGATTTATAAAAGTATTTCAGCTATTCATTCTTCTTGCCAAATCCTGTTGCTTTGATAGTCTGGGGACTCTTGTGAAAAAGAGATTTGAAGAATAAATGTGTCAGATGTAGAACTTGCAGAAGTAGTTTCTGTTGGTATTGTTATATCTTATTCCATCAGCCCCTTGTCCATGAGCCAGCAATAATGTTTTCTTTACTGTTTTCCTTCCTTCCTTTCCACACACATGTACGTATATATT
This sequence comes from Coracopsis vasa, assembly GCA_026283785.1. NCBI lineage: Eukaryota > Metazoa > Chordata > Aves > Psittaciformes > Psittacidae > Coracopsis > Coracopsis vasa. The sequence continues at coordinate 10,235 of JANHGB010040538.1, read as the reverse complement.
CATAAATACACATATGTATGTTAGCATTTTTTCATTTGTTTAGCAGCCTGTTGCTCTTTTTTAATTTTTTTGGAATGTGTATGTCTTCTATATTGTTTCCTCAGGTACACTGCATCATTTTGAACTTTGTGCTCTCCCCAATTCTTCTGTTCACTATATTCTTTACCTTTTGTTATGCCATGTCCCTGTATAGTTTGCCGTCTAGCTTGCTTTATGGCCCAATGAGAACCTGCTGATGGTGGGATTGATTTATTTTATTCTTGTAATGTAATCAAGGAAGAACCATAGATAACTATGTCAAATGTGTAAAGATAAATAATAGCATAAAAAGGTGTTCAAAGGGTTTGGTGCATTTTCACATGCATTGTCTGATATCCTGCAGCACATCAGAAGAACTGATACTTGCAAATAAATCCTTAGCAATTTGTACTTTCAGATAATTGGCAGAGGATCAGAAGCAGAGGTGGGACTTGGGTGTAAGAATGAAAACGGGGTAGAGAAAACAGTCTGTGGTGAGTCACAGGCAGGCAAGTTATTGAGGGAAATATTTTCCTGATGTTACCCCACACATAAGTTACCTTAGGCACCTCTTTGGCTGGGATTTGGAAAAATGTGGTGGGAAGAAATAAACCTAGAATCCTATCAAATATCACAGAGGCTGATAACCCAAAGGTTGTATGCATGTAAAATGTATAGTGATCTATGTCTAGTACAAAGAAATCTTTTTGGTTAAAGTATAATATTGCATGTAGATGTGGGGAGTTGAAAAATAAATGTACATTAAGAGAAGATCATGCTATGTTTTAAAAGTCATTAAAGAATACTTGTTGAATAGCATTATATTGTTGTGGTTTAGGTCAGTGATCCAGTGGCTGCTGAGTTCAGCTTGAACACCCAGATGTTCCTTCTCTCCAAAAGGACGCTGTGGCTATCTGATGGCTCAATGGGCTTTGGGCAAGAAAGTGATGTTGCTTTCTCAGAAGGTATAATTATGCACAGATCTTATACATTTCATATGTGTTCCACGCTATCAGGATCATGTTTCAGTAAAAACAAGATAGGAGTAAGGATTTGGGCTTGCTGCTTGTATTATCTTGCATTTGCCTTTCCTTAGCAAAACTGCACTGAAACTGTAATGTCTGAGGGTTACAGTACTGGTGCCACTTCTCATAGTCTGAACACTTTGTAAACATTGTCTGATATTAAGAGCACTACTAGTTGATAAGTGAATATTACATGGTGTTTTTTTCTGTGGGTGAGTGTACTGCATATGGCTGGGATGGAGTTAACTTTCTTAATAGCAGCCACTATGGTGCTGTACTTTGCATCTGTTTCCGGAACAGTATTGATAACATGGAAGTGTTTTGGTTACTACTGAACAGAGCTTGTACAGCGTCAAGGCTTTCTCCCTTCTCACTGTCCTCCACTGAGTAGGCTAGGGGTGGGAAGATTGATTCACCTGACACATTTGTCAGTGGATCTACTTCAATCCTTTGCTTTCCTCCTGTACCTCTTTTGCCTGTTTATTACTGTGCCAACACCTTGAATACATTACTGTCTTTTGTGATGTATTTGCACAGACTCTTGAACAGCAGGTAACTGGTCTCTCTTTCTCAAAGTGCACAATTGCTCCAAATTGTTGTAAAAGCAATATGATGTTTCTCCTTTCCTACTCCAGATTTTCAACCTTCCTAACCACTTTCTGTCATATGTATCTGACTGCTGCACACAATATACTTTTCTTTCCTGCATAACAATGGCTCAGGTTATTTGTACAGGTCTGGCAAGCATGCCTTAACTTAAATATTATTAGACAGCTGAAATACAATTGCACAGTAAGGAACCAAGTCTCAGATAATATCTGTGTGACTTTTTGTAATGTTCATTTCACTTCTACAGTATGCCAGTCTGACCAAGTATAAGTAAAACCTTATGCAGCCTGAACAGGATTCTACTGACATCGAAAATGATCTCTTTAAGAAGTGCCAGAATTGTCAGGAGGCCAAAACCTACACCCTGGTTTGGTGCAGAGGAGTTTCTTTAAGTCACTTTTTGAGTGAAGAACCCAGTATAGCCCAGAATTAAAACAGACCCTGAACTGGCTGAGGTTATAGCAACAGCAGGTGACCTCCTACTGCTATTTTATGGCTCAGGGTACATGGAAGAGCATGATCTCTGATCATGACCTTTAAAAACACTCAACAGAGGAAGCTGGGTAGCAAGGTGTCTTTCGATAAAGTCACATTACACTGCACTAAATTTCTTGACTAGGCTTATTAGCTTAGCCTCAGTACTGTGTTAAATGTTCCAGCATAATAGAATGTAAACTGTGTGCACTGTTCAAGGTGATATCATATATGGCCGGGTGATGGTGGATCCAGTGCAGAATTTGGGTGATTCCTTCTACTGTAGCATCGAGAAGGTTTTCCTATGCACAGGAGCTGATGGATATGTACCCAAATATAATCCATCCAACACTGAATATGGGTGCCTTGCTGATTCTCCATCCCTTCTGTACAGGTTCAAGATTGTGGTAAGTGTTCTAATTCTGGGAGGATGCACTTTTTTTTTTTCCCCCTTACTTATTTTTTATCCAAAACCAACTGCTCTTTAAAATGTTCTCCATGGCACGAAATTTTTGGCTCAAACTCCAGGATAACATGAACTGGTGGTGAATCTTACCTTTCTCCCTCCTGGTTCTATTCTTTATCTTTCTGGGGACTCCTATCAGTTAGAGTTTGACCTGAGTTAGAATCCCAAGATAGCTTTTTCTCTGCATTGTCTATACCTATTGACCATAGAAGGAGTCTTAGGAGACATGCAAGTTAAGGACTAGAATTTTTTTTATCTTTAGCCATTAAAAATTTGATGTATAATTTAATCATCCAATTTGCCTCTGTAATCAATAGGGAAAGAGAGATACCTCTAATGATGGCTTAGAATATCTGAGATCATTTCCCTTCTGAAAATAGAGTAAACCTAAATGACTACAGATCTGATGCCCTACTTTTAGAAATTAAACTTGAAGTAAGATGATTGTCTAATTGTCTAAACTAATTTATATGAGTATCTGTTAATAGAAATCAAAGTTAGCTTCTTTAATCTTGGAAATAGACTTGCTACTTTATTTTTTTTCTTTCAGACCACATGCATGTATCTTTTTTATTTTAGAAATGTTGCTGTGATTGTTCTGTAGTGTATCCCCTTGGATTTCAACAAAAAAAGCATTCAGGCAAAAGATTAAATAGAAGTTAGTACAAGTCAGGTGTGACCGCAGCTTCTCACGTCTTTTCTCTTGATATTACAATGGATTGCATAAAACAATTTATACATTGTGTATAAATATTAGAACTGGAAAAGAAGAAATAAACTAGAAGAAATAAATCCATGTTTTACAAACTTTATTTTTCCCTCCATGGCTATGTAGGACAAAGCTCAGCCGGAGACACAAGACACAAGCTTTGGAAATGTGCTTTTTAATGCAAAACTTGCAATAGATGATCCTGAAGCAATTCCATTAGTTAAACAGCCAGGCTCTGATGGATTTAAAGTAGACTCAACTCCTCTATTTCAGGTATGATTTCTATAGCTTATTAGCAAGAGCACTGTACCAAGAAAGAAACACTTGCTCAAGAAGTGTTGTCAACAGTAAGTCATACTGAAGCCAATAGATTTATTCTGATTCCAGTGACAGTCAAACAGGATTATAAGTGCTTAAAAATTTCTAGATATAAAATCTGGAGCACTTATTAAGAGATTTCTGTGAGAATACTATGTTTTTCCCTTGCTTAATTCCACATTCTAACCAGAAATTATACAAATTATTCTTATGTATTTCTTCTAAGAACTTGAAAAATTTCTTGTTACACAGCATTGTTTTATTGCTTCCAATCTCACTTGTCAAGGATAAAAAGAAAAAGAATCATAGATATTTATAAAGAATTGAATAAAAATGTAGTCATTACCTAGCATTTTCTATGTAATCTTTTCTGTGCAAATTTGCCTATCGTGAAACACCTAAACACTGGAAATCCTAGAAACTGACAACTAAAGATTAAAACTCTTTAATTATATATAATCCTTCAGCTGTGTGCATTCATCCCTTTGATCAGTGTAACCCAGTTAGGAATTATTTCTTCATTATTTTTCTCTTAAGTATTTGCAAAGCTACATGCAAAACTCAAGTGTATGAATTAATAGAAAAATAACTGAGACTTTAGTTAGGCTAAATTAGACTTTAGGAGGCTTTAATGCTACTCCTGGCCACTTCAGTATTAAAGGTCTTGTTGCAAACAATGAAATATTTAAGAGAATAACCTATTTAATAGTAGAAAAAGGGGTTTATAACCTGCCCCCATGAAAATTAAATCTCTTTTTTGTTATATGAAGATTCGATTTCCAAATCTAGTGGGTTTTAGCCCTCATTCTGTCAAAATAATGTAAATTTGAAGAAACAACCATATATCCTGAAAAAGGCTTGGAAAAAACAAGAGTAAAATAGAAAATGGGTTATTCTTCACAATAATAGAACTTAGCTGCAGCCACTGAAATTATCAGACAGTTGCTTTAAGACTATTCAAACAATCCTACTGGACCTAGTGGAAGCCAAATTTATTATGTGCCCTGAAAAGAGAAGACAAATTTGAGAAAGAGAACATCATCTAATGCAGATTGCATGCAATCACAGAAAGGATGAGGTTGTCAAGGGCCTCTGGAGATTCTGTGTTCTAACCTCCTGCTTAGACCCAGTTGCCCAGGTCTTTGACCAGCTGGATTTTTAATAACTCCAAGGCTGAAGATTCCACAGCTTCCCTGTTGCAATGTTCAATCACCCTGACAGTTTAAAAGTTTTCTTCTGTTAAAATGGAACCAGAGACACAGCCAGGGCCTAGTCAGCTAGCAATTAGGCCTGGGATGTTCTCTTTTGTGGACTGTCTACAGTTGAGGTTCTTTTGATGGCCATTGGTACTAACAGTACTAAAAAGATGCCAAGGCTACACCTCTTCATCTGCACCTGGTAGCTGTAGAGTCTGGCCATGGAGAGGAATGGAAACTACCCCCTCTTAAAATTTTGGCAGAAAACATGACTCCTCTGGTGTACATTGGCACATAGTGGGGGGCTTATCTGTGTGTGATTTTGAAAGTAGTTGTCCAGGCAATCAGTTCAGGACAGTGATTGATTTCCTCTGTATATAGTGCTGTCTGATCGTGTATGTGTATCTTAAATACAAAACATTTTGTCTTTCTAGGTGTCTTTGGGTAGGGAGTGGTATGTCCATACAGTCTACACTGTACGTTCAAAAGAGAATGCTAACCGTGGAATTGGCAAAAGAAGCGTGGAGCACCAGTACCACTCACTCTTGAGTGGTGGGACCTCAGGACTATCCACACAGAGACGTAAGAAGAGGGGAGTTGAGCAGGATCGAGAGCTCGCAAAGAACATTGGAGCAGAAACCAACCGAGGAACAAACATACAGCACATAGCACTAGATCGCACCAGCAAGAAACAGGTCCCTCAAAGGGAGATTGCAGTCAGTGGTGTTCTCCCCAGAGAACTGAATAACCAAAGTGCAGGGGTCAGTGTAGTCACAATCATTGGTGGAGTTGCTGCCATTTTCCTTGCCATCTGCTTAATTGCAATCATTGTTTTGCTGCTAAAATGGAAACAAAATTCTGAAAAGAAGGAAGCCAGAAAGGAGCCAGGCAGCAATGAACCAATGATGCTACCATATAATTACACCAGCGACAGCTCAGAGGTTTGACTCCAAGATGGCAGGATTCAAGCCAAAGTCTCCAGAGTGCCTCAAAAAGAACTTGAACTGCACTTTGCTAGCAGCAGATTGTGGTGACTCATGAGCAATGAAGAGTTCATATGCTTCTAGGTGTACCTGAAATTTTTTATCCTGAACTCTTGCTGCCATCATCAGCAATAGAAGAATCTATACCAAACCTCCCACTATGCAAAAAGGGTCATCCTGACGTCCCTATATCATGCACTAACCTAAAGTAGCATTTCAAGGAACTGCATTGTAAGGGAGAGATTTTTTGTTTTGTTTTTGTGTTTTCTGACATTTCAGAACAGTAGATGAAGCTATCTAAAGGTGCTATATATCCTGTCTGCAATAAGAGAGGAAATCTGTTTCTTCGGAAACACAAAATACTTGAGAGGAGGAATCCTTATACTCTTCAGTTAAATTTTGTGCTGTTTTTTACAAAGAATACAATATCTACAATGAAAGGTGATGAAATGCCTTAGGCATGAATCCTCCCTCCTATAAGTTTTTGACTTCACTTAAGCTATGCCAGTGATTTCTTTTTACTTTCTTTTTCACTTATATGTAACTGAACCTTTTCAAAAGACAGATTAGACAGCGTAACATTATAAACAGTTGCATGTCGCAGGATGCAATAAGTACTCTTTTCTGCAAATTCATATTCAGCTATTTAATCAAGATTTTTCCCCCTTATTTATGTTTATATAAAGCCAAAGAATGCAACAGATCCAGAAAGAAAATGGTTTTTCACAGAAAGTGGACATTTATGTCCTTTAAAGTTTATAATGGATCGTGGAGGTATTGTAAGGTAAATTATATTTTTTAGTGCATATCCACTGCTGGGAAATGCAAGCATTAGTATTTCAGTACCTAGAGAAGATGATAGAGTTAGATTTAAAATGCAGAGGACAAGGTTCTGCCTGAACTGAGCCTAGGAATCATTATACTGAATCCAGCGTGTCATTGTCAGTTGCCATATTAAATGGCAACAAAGCAAAGAAAAAAAATAACATTTGATTGAATCAAGTCATATTTATTACTGTATAATCATAGCACATCTTGACAAATGTCCTGGGTCATTGTTGGGCATTTTTTAACAAGTGACTACTTTTGCAAGAATAATTCTAATTTTCTCTTGGAGCTGTTGATGTAGGTAACATGACAGCATGATGTTCCACAGAAGTTTGGATCAGAAGTGTCCCATGTCATTTCTTAGCCAGACAGGACCTATTCTGTCCCAGAGATATTCTGCCAAATATTTGGCTATGAAAGATATGTAACCCTTAGGACAGATTGTACCATTTGTCACAAATGTGTTATATACGAATAAGCCCTTTCAAGTCAGAGAACCATAGAATGGGTTGGGTTCAAAGGGACCTTAAAGATCATGTAGTTACAACACCTCTGCCACAGGCAGCGACACCTCCCACTAGACCAGGTTGCTCAAAGCCCCGTCCAACCTGGCCTTGAACACTTCCAGGATATGACATCCACAAATTCTCTGGCAACCTGTTCCAGTGTCTCACCACCCTCACAGTAAAGATCTTCATAATATCTAATCTAAGTCTACCCTCTTCCAGTTTAAAGCCATTCCCCCTTGTCCTATCGCTGCATGTCCTTTTAAAAATACCCTCTGCAGATTTCTTGTAGGCGCTCTTTAGGCATTGGAAAGCCCATGTTTTTCTTATGTTGGGGACCCCAGAGGTGAACACAGTACTCCAGGTGGGGTCTCATGAGAGCCAGGTAGAAGAGGACCTCCCTCAACCTGCTGGTCACACTCCTTTTGATGCAGCCCAGGATATGGTTGACTTTCTGGCCTGTGAGCACACACTCACAGGTCATGTTCAGTTTCTTATTGACCAGCACCCCCAGTGTCTTCCTCTCAGGGCTGCTCTCGATGTATTCGCAGACCAGCCTGTATTTGTGCTTGGGATTGCCCTGACCTAGATGCAGGACCTTGCACTTGGCCTTGTTGAACTTCATGAGGTTGGCATTGGCAGACCTCTCAAGCGTGTCAAGATCCATCTGGATGGCATCCTTTCCTCCAGCATGTCGACCACACTGCACAGCTTGGTGTCATCGGCAAACTTGCTGAGGGTGCCCGATCTCACTGTCCATGTCACTGACAAAGATGTCACAGTGCCCGAGTCAATGGAGTTGTCAAAGGAGTTAGTTAAACTATAGAAAAGATATAAAATCTGAATCATGCTGTTGAGACTGTTGCTAAAATACCTGTTGCCTTTCACCGCTTTGTGGTGGTAGGTGCAGGTAGCCCCCAAACTATCTTCAGCTGCAATACACTTGGTCTTTGGTATTCTGGGGATCATGCTGCAGAGATCTGAGCTAGCTGAGCAGGATCCAACTTGAAAGCAGCCTGCCTGCAAGCACACAATGATGCCTCTGAACTAAACAATCCATCCAAAAGGTTTTCTCTGCCGGCTGTGGTGCTCTGTCATCCTCTGAGCCATAAAGACTCAGAAACATTAAGGTCTACTAGCCTAGGAATATCTGTGCTAAGATTCGTGGTACACTATGAATATGTCCACAGAGGGATTCACACTGATACCTTTTTTCGCTCTGCATTTATATTGTTATGACTTCATTCATTTAACAAGATTTCATCAGGTTTTCACCAAATGAATCTGGTCAGAATCTGTCCTACCTTTTCTAAGTTTTCTGAAGGTTGTGATTCAGACTGCTTAATTGAAGGATGTTTGCAGCAACCTAAGGGTCAAACTCCATTACTAAAATCATGCAGTCATCTTTTATTTTTTAATTAGTCTGAGTTCTAGCCTGAAACAATTATCCTCAAGACGTGCCCCATGTATTAAACCTTTTCCCCAGTCACCTGACATTAATTTACTCCTTTAATGAAGTTCCTCGTGTTGTGATCCATGTATTACGTGTGCAAGATTGATCAAAGATTTAGGCCACAAATACATTTTCTATTTAAAGTTCACCACTAAGTTGTGAGTGTAACCTAAGATCAAATTTGCTTTTGTGCCTATATGTGAAATCACTATGATAATGAGAAATGCAGAATTCATCTCCTAGGACCTGCGTCTTTGGGTATCAGCAGTCTATGATTCTACAGAAAATGGGACACATGTAAATAATAGAACATTTTAATATTTATAAAATGCCTCTTTTGTATAAGCAGAGAAGATCTTTTTAAAAATATATATAGAAAATACAGAAATCAGGTGTTTATCAATAGAGCTATATTTCTGCTTTTGAATTTTAACATACAAGTATCATTAAAGTTGCTCGCAGGCAAAATCTTTTTTTAATTATTATTTCTTTTAATAAAAATCACATCAAAAACCATGTGTTCTACAAGCCAAACATTTACCTTGGCAAACAACTTGATCACTGCTTTGTATAGCATTCAAGGACAACTCTGTAAAATGTTTAGGCTGATGGGGATTATCAGACTAATGTTTTTCTGACAGTATATAAAATAATAGAGCAAACTGGTAATAACAAAGAAAGACACAAAGAAAACACTGAAAAGCTAGACAAGCATGAGTAAGATTTGAGTCAGATATTGAAGTCCTCTGCCTGGGAAAAAGATCCCAATGTTTTCAGTGAGGCCTGCCAGATTTGTCCCATTCTTAAGAAATTGGATTTCTTACAATTTAATGAACTATAAATACATCTATATCAGCATACCTTTTTTATTATGGCTTCAGGATTTTAGATTTCAGCAAGATGTTTTTGAGGCTTATTAACATTTTCCCTTCTACTTAACAAGTGGCCTTGTTTATACTAACCTGAATAAGTGCCTCATTCCCAGTTATGTGCACAAATATGCTAATATTTATCTATCCATGCAATAAACTGAATATATTTTATATATATATATTTAATCTATTTCCAGATTATGTATTCAATCCTCTTTTCCTTGGAGATGCTTATTCTGCTAGCAGTAATACCATTTGTTAAGCCGTTTATACAATACGTACTGTATTTAAATTTGTCAAAAATCTTTCCATGCATATTTATTTGGAACATTTTTTTGCTTATGTCTATGGCTGTGATATTTGGCATTTGTATCAGGAAAAAATAAAACTACTTTTGTTTTGGTTACTGATGTAAGATTTGTATATGAATATCACACTATGAAAGGGGGTCAGTAATGCAAGGTTAAGAAAAACTAATTTGTCACATTGATGAAAGAACATAAACTTACTATTATGTTTGCAATAAATCTCACTGCTTTGCTCCTGAACTGATTGGCTTCTGGTCATCAGGTGTTCAGCACAGGGGCTGTTTTTCAATCATTGTGATTGCACTCATGGCTCAGAGAGGGATTTTTCTTTCAATTCCAGAACATCAGAAATCTCCTGACATCTGCAAGTCCTTTGTAGGGTGGATTGCCACGTTCCTGTGTGCTGGCAGGGCTTCTTGCACCAGACTCACTGACAAGTGAAGGTAAGCCTGCAGGAAGCAGTTCTCTTG
>JANHGB010040535.1:0-11644 GCA_026283785.1 Coracopsis vasa | reverse complement strand
GAGTGTTGATCTGCTGGAGGGTAGGAAGGGTTTGCAGAGGGATCTGGACAGGCTGCATTGATGGACCAAGAATAAGTATATGTCGTTCAATAAGGCTCAGCGCCAGGTTCTGCACTTGCGTCACAACAACCCCATGGAATGCTACAGACTTGGGGAAGTGCAGTCAGCAGGAGTAGGGCAGTGTTTTCCACCTGTACTTGGTGCTGGTGGGGCCACACCTCGAGTACTGTGTTCAGTGTTGGGGGCCCTTCACTCCAAGAAAGATACGGAAGTGCTGGAGCAGGTCCAGAGAAGGGCAACGAAGCTGGTGAAGGGTCTGTAGCACGTATCTTGTGAGGAATGGCTGAGGGAACTGAGATTGTTTTACCTGGAGAAAAGAAGGTTCAGGGGAGACTTTATCAATCTCTACAACTACCTGAGAGGAGGTTGTACCGAGATGTGTGTCAGTTTCTTCTCCCAAGTAACAAGCAACAGGACAAGAGGAAACAGCCTCAAGTTGTGCCAGGGGAGGTTTAGATTAGATACTAGGGGAAATTTTTTCACCCAATGGCTTGTCAGGCACTGTAACAGGCTGCCCAGGACAGTTGTTCAGTCACCATTGCTGAAGGTATTTAAAAGATGTGTAGATGTGGTGATTAGGGACATGGTTTAGAGGTGGAATTGGCAATGTTAGATGTATGGTTGGACTTGATGATCTTAAGGGTCTTTTACAATCTAAACAATTCTATGATTCTATGAATCTGGAAGCAAAAATTAATATAAAATTCATTTAAACAGAAGACTCCTCTGATTAAACCCCTCCACAGTGATACCTAACCTTTCAAATCAGTTAAGCTAACCGTTGACTCATGTTGGTTCATGTCTTGTTTGCACATGCATTGTCATACACAAGATCTATTTACCGTTCTCTCATTTAAATAAAAATGCAGACTTGTATCCATGGGGAACCAGGGAGGGAAGGACTGTATGTGTGTATTGGAATGACTACAAATGTGTTCAGTTTCCTTTCCCAGGTGTATACTGCCAGTGGTCCTTGGCAGATGTAAACCAGTAGAGCTCCAATTACTCCATCAGAGCTGAACTCAGATTATTTACATCCATGGGGGATTTAGCTAGCTGAGTCTGTGGGCAGAACAGCTCAGTGCTTGGCTTTATGTTTTGAAGATGGCTGTTGGCAAGAAAGCTTTGCAGGCAGGGAAAGAAAATTTTCCCAGCCCAGGATATTTCTGTAATAATATCTGTTATTTACTCAGCGCAGTCTGGTCTATTCGGAAAGCAATGGAGTTGAGCTGCTCTTTGGAGCTATTTGTATGATTTATTTCAGGCGGATAAGAAGCAGAACTGTTCCTTTTGGAACTGAGAGAAAGAAACTGCCCAAACCATCTGCAGAGCAGGGCAGCAAGCTCCCTTTGGTGAATCCTCAAGGAACATTTCCCTGCCTCTGTGCTGCAAAGATTGAATTTACTCATCAAGCCTATTCTTGCCAGTTTTGTAGGCTAAGGTGACTTCAGGAAGGTTTGACACAAGACAGTAATTGTTAAGGGCTGAAGTGAGCATAGCAAATCTTTTCATCTCGTCCCTCAAGAACAGTATTGAACAGATCTGAGAACAAAATGCTACAAATACCTACTCCAGGTCAAGTTAGTGAACAATGCAGTATCAGCAAATGTCAAATGCCCAGAGGAGGATACATGGTCACAAGCTTCCATTGTATACGATGTCCATTAGCTGATCTCTGACCTGACATTTCCTTGCATACTAAACCAAGCCTAAATATTTCTGCTAGCCCAGCTTCAATTCACCGAGTGTTCACCAGCTTCCAGTCAAAGCTGGGGACAGTCACTGTATTTGTTAGACCTCCAAGTCCTGTCCAAAGAATGTGACAGAGATGACTGTGTAGGGAAAGGTGAACGAATAACCAGGAGTTGTGCAGGAGATATGAATAAAATCAATTGGTAAGCCTTAAATGCCCTTTCTATCTCACCAGAATTTAGGATAAAATTAACTCACTTCTCTGGCACAATGGAAATCTGCAGTAGCAGAATACAACAAAAACACACAACAGTCTATTACAGCAAGACAGATCTAGATAGATGCAACAGAGGTAGCTACTCTACTCAGCTACTACTGAGGTAATTCAGAAAAGCAATAGATTTTATTGTCCACCAGCAAAACGTAGACAAGTAAAACCAGATTTTTGTCTGATAAATATCTTCTGAACAAAATGCTTTGAGGGGGTATAGTGGCAAGTTTTTGAGTGGAATTATCGGATTGTCACTGGGGATGAAAATGCATTCTGCTGAACTTCAGCTATCTAAATGTTAGGTCAAAGTGAGCCTTGCTGAACTCTTCTGCAGTTGGTAGAGAAAGCTGGGCCTGCGTATTAAGGAAGTTACTAATGCAAACCAAATTGGAAACACTGCATAATGAATGTAGTCTGTTTTGGTTGTGGCTAGATGCTGTAGAGAGTTCATGCCTCAGTGAAGCAGCTTAGATGATGTCTTCCTCAGCAAGTATCTGCAGAATTGTTAGTTCACATAGTCCCCACTGACAGCTCTGATGGGTAGCTGGTGACCAGGCACTCTTACTCAGTAGGGATTCTGGTCTTGCATTGAAGACACTTCCTTAAACAGTAACAGGAGCAGCCCCTGTTGAGAAAAAAGAACGAATACCTGCCCCTCAGCCAAAGAGGGCATTCATATAAAAACCAGCATCTCCAAAACTTTAGAGCAGGCAAGAAGCAGCCAACACGAACACCCCTGAATATCACAATGTGCTTAGACTAAAGTTAAGAAAATCTTCCTGAACTCAGATTGTGCTGTGTTATACCAGATCCAGATGCTGCTTGGTTCTTCAGAGCTGTGGTTTCCTCAGTTACTTACAATTACTTCTGAGGAATCCATTGTATGCTGCAGCAGCTTCTCCCTGCAGTCTTCAGGCACTTTCCTCCAATCTTCTGTTGCTTCAGGCATCTCAGTGCTTCACAGGAAGTTCTTCCGCTTCAGTGCTATTATTTGGCTCCACAAAGAAAAACCTGGAATTTTCTTGAAAGAAAGGATGCTAAGGAATTCATTCAGATGAACATTTTGAAGAATTGACAGAAAGTCATTATAAGAAAAGCAAAATATACCATGCTGTGACTTGTTCCCTGGTTGCTAATGCCTGAAGAAGCAGAATTTCCTTCCTTGTAGAACCACAGGCTTCTTTTTTATCATTTTTAATTAGTGCAAGTATAGTATCTCTTAATATTAGACAAGCTTCAGGAAGCCTACATCCGAGTCGCCTGAGTGACCCTGAGTAGAGGTCCACAGTGAATAGGAGCTGCAGGAGTACAGAGCTAGAGAAGGGCTCCCAGAGCCTGCTCAGATCTGTTCGCCAGCAGTACCCACTTCCCACATCTACTGAAGACCAAATCATTTATTTTCTAGGCAAAGATAACAGGGCAGGATTATCAGGCAGATATTCGATTAGCAACAAGAAGCCAAAAAGGTACAAACAATCTGTGCTCTGCTATACTCAGTTTGGAGTTAAGCAGAAACAAAAGCTGTGCAAGAAAGCCAACACTTTGTGTTACTCTGTGGTACTTGAGACATCACAACTGATACCATAAGTAATAGGAATAACTATGTGGTGCCTGCCAGAAATGCTTATTTTCTAGAGTCCACTACTGGAAGTGATTTGCTAATTCATCATTTATTCATTTTCTACATGTATTCTTTTCCTACAGCTGACAAGTGTTAGCTGAGGAGCCTCATCCCCACTAACTCTTCAGGACCTCTACTTCTCTGCAGCCAATACCCATAAGACAGAATCACTGCAGAAGCATCAAGCTGCCTCTCACAAGCCACACTCTCCCACACCCCGAGAGCATTGCAGGCAGTTATCACTAAAAGGTGAAGATAACTTTGAAATCCTATGCATATGTTGTTACTGTGCAATCCATCTTTGTTGGTTGTATTGGCCTATGAAAAACAGTCTGGTCTTGATTTTAAGAATGTGTACCTGGGCAAGGATGTGTAAGAAATGCATATGCTAGGAAAAACAAGTTCTGTAAAAAGCTGAGCTGAAGATAAAGGAGGTCTAGCATTTGCTTTTGTCAGCCCTGCATTTGGTGGTGTGTGCTGTCAGCAGACATGCTGATGTGTTTCAGAAATCATCAACACACAGTGATCAAAGCTTCTTTGCTCGTTAAAATCCCTATGTTCCCTCCTATTTCTTGTGCAAGCTGTGTTTAACTGTGCTGGTTTTGGCTGGGGCAATTTTTTTCGTAGCTGCTAGTATGGGGCTATATTTTGGATTTGTGCTGAAAACAGTGTTGATAACACAGGGATGTTCTAGTTACTGCGGAGCAGTGCTTACACAGGGTCAAAGCCTTTTCTGCTCCTCACCCCACCCTACCAGAGGTAGGCTGGGGGTGCACAAGACATTGGGAGGGGACACAACTGGCACAGGTGATCCCAACTGACCCAAGGAAAGTTCCATACTGTATGGTGTCATGCTCAGCAATAAAAATAGTGGAAAGGTTGGATGGGCGACTGATGCTCGGAGACTGGCTGGACATTGATTGGTTGGTGGTGAGCAATTGTTTTCATTTGCATCATTTGTCTTTCTTGGATTTTATTTCTCTCTGTTATTTTATTACTATTATTAATACTATTTAGTTTAATTTCAATTATTAAACTGCTCTTACCTCAACCCACAGTTTTCTCACTTCTAGTCTTCCAGTTATCTTACCTCCATCTCACTTGGGAGGGAGTGAGCAAGTGGCTGTGTGGTGCTAAGTTGCTAGCTGGGGTTAAACCATGACATTAAGTTACCTGATTCATACATTTTCTTTTACCCTTTCATACAAGTAATAATTTTTGAAATGCAGAAGAATATTAGGAGCAGGTGAGAGCTTCTTTGTGATGGTCCTGAGATAAAATCATCCTGTAAATTAAAATACGTATTTTCCTTCAAATCTCCTGTAATTCAGCACTGACATTAATTACAGTTTTTCTTATCTAGCTTAGTGTCTCTCCATTGCTGTCTTTTAATACCATTTCTCATTTTCCTTACTTTGCCCATCGCCTGACACCAATAAAGGATATATGGGCAATTGCTGGATTTTCAAGGCAAATTTGGCAGCCTCTTTATTTGTTTCAGATGACAGTCATATCTGACAGGTTTTTCAGGAACAGTGTTTGTTAGCTGGATAAATGTAGGTTGGCAGTTTTAGCAGAGCATTTCCATTTTGGCTCAAACCCCTGACAATCTGCTTTGATCCAGTATTGAACATCATTTATCCTTACAAAAACATAGAGAATGAAAAACACCTGGAATCCAAAGCATTTCTCTTGTACACCATGTTTTTGCATGCAACCCACTGAGGCAGTGAAAGTTACCCTGCAGTTTGCTGCTCACTGTGGTGATCGACTGGCACATCTCAGGTAACCAGTATCTTTGTGACCTACACGTTTCCTTGCTCTGTTTAAAAAAACCCACCCAGACAGTGAAATCACTCTTTCCAAAGACAGGTGCAATTGCCCAGTCTTCCATGTCCATGGATAATTAATAAACAACAGATTGGTGGTGGATCAAACACTTCCATCACAAAAAGCATACCAGAAATGATGGCATGGATGGGTACCAGTGTATATTTTAACTGTATAGGTCCAGGTCCTTGCTGGCTGTTAGAATGGGTAGAGGTTGAGACTGGGCTATGAGAGGATGTTTTGCGTGTAATGGCCTGGCTGATTTGTAGTCCTGTGCTATGCAGCTGTAGAGACTGCTCTCTTTCTACTTCCCTTGGGCCATTGATGAGGACACCCCAGAAACAAGATGAGACTGGGAGGGTTAACAGTAGAGGTGTGAGCAAGGTACATGAGTCAAGGTCTTTTCTATGCCTGCCCTCTCCCTGCCTGAGTGTCAGCAGCCTGATGTTCCATAGTCTCCCTCGACACTTTGTGTTCCATTTCTTCCCCCGTGGTGTGCGTATCCTGCTCCCTTGCCCCTGGCACCAGAAAGCCTGGACTGGGGTAGAGGCAGGACACGTGCTCATTTATGTATAGGCTCAGACAACCCTCAGCCAGCCCTCTGCCACCACCCCACTGGCTGGTGGGGAAGGAATGAGGGGCTTCCCACTGTTCCCTGTTCTTCCATGCCTTAGGGGTTCATCCCAAACTGGTGCCAAACAACTGGAACAGGATCCAGTGAAGCAGGAGTGGGACAGTGCTTGTGGTGATGCATCCCCCTTGCCTGCTCTACAATCACAGGAATTGCCATCTCCTGACCATATAAGCAGCTCTTGCATGGCTAAAAGAGAAGGCACTGACTGTACCAGGGAATCCTATTCCCTGGCCAAGGTGGGAAGCAAGAGTAGTGATAATCAATCATCCCTTGACAGCCTTAGAACACTAATTCCATTGATCATAGCCTGGGTGGAATAGTTAATAGTTAAACAGGGGAAGTTTAGATTGGATATAAGGAGGAAGTTCTTTACTGTAAGGGTGGTGAGGCACTGAAATGGGTTGCCCAAGGAGGTGGTAAATGCTCCATCCCTGACAGTGTTCAAGACCTGGTTGGATGGAGTCTTGGGTGATATGGTCTAGTGTGAGGTGTCCCTGCCCATGGCAGGGGGGTTGGAACTAGATCATCTTAAGGTCCTTTCTAACCCTACACATTCTATGATGTTTTGTCTGTTGTTGAAGACAAAATGTATATTTTGATCTGTTGTGCCCCACAGCATAGCAGCAGTATGTTTTTCTTTGATGGACTTCTTTGGTTATTCTCCAATGTCCTTTGAACTTGGGATAACCAAAAATTATCCTCTAAGAAACTTCTCAACTGTTGTAACTGTTTGGGTTTTTCCCCCCTCTCCAACAGGAACATGACAATTCCCAGAAAACACTTCAGATACCTGGTGAGGAATATTCAAGTGATAATTATGGGTTCAACACAAATATAACTTCAATATTCAGCTTGAGGAAAAATAATAATTCTGAAAATCATCAACAGATGAAAGCAACTTTAAATTTAGTTTTCAGGAAAAACACATTTTTGTTTTGCCATTTCTGGTGGAAAATGTGTGCATTTTCACTTTGTGCTGTTCTCCTTTGGTTTCACTTCCTGTTTCAATTAAAACTTCATCTTGAAATATCTAAATTCTTAGCAAAAGCACCATTTATTCTAAAGAACTGCAGCTCCTAGAAAGAACACAGTCATCAGCACAGCTGCAAACAGCACCATTAGAACCTGCTAAACACAAAGGTCTTGACAAGTTTTTGTTGCAGAAGTTGCCAAGCAGATCTTCATTAGGAAATTAATTTTTAGCTGTGCAGGCTCACCCCACTATAAGATGTTTTACTCTTCCATGAGAGCAGTTCTACTGCTGAAAATAGGATATGCTGCATAGCCACAGCTACCACGCCATTGCTTTTTGGAGAAATGGCTATTATTTGAAGAGCAGCATCTGCTTTTCATGAAGCTTTACCCCATTCAGGAACCTACTAAGCAGATGTTCTGGAAATGGCAAGTGAAACAGACAACTGCAGATTTCAGAATCACACTCTTAAGGGTTATTTCTTCCATTCTCCTCCAACACAAAGAGACATACTCTGAGCACTACCTACTGGATGTTCATGGCAAAGATATGTTTTACATCTATTTTCCCTGGTGCTTAAGCAACTTTGCTTGGCACCACTGGGGCAACACTATTTGGCTTAGGATTAAAAGCCTGGGACCTTCACCTAAAACCTCGTTTCTGATGGAGACCAGCAAGGAATAACTCTTTTCTTCTCAAGTGGCCAAAATGAAGAGAGTTGTATCCAGCCCCATTTTACTCAACTGCCAAGGTTTTGAAGACCTGCCTGAGAGGGTTCAGTACTCTTTTCTGCCTAAGAGACTGAAACGTTACTTTTTCCTCCTCACTGCCTCCTCCATCTAGAACTGTGAAGGCTGAAGCTGTTCTGTTGCAAACTGAATATTTAAATAGCAATTAAATCACAGCAAGCAGCAGCCTCTAACCTAGGCATAAAAATAAGTTCACTTACTTCATGTGAAGTTGCTACCAGAGCAGCAGCAAGCAATTAGGATCCTCTTCCACACAGGCTGCTCTCAGGAAGATGTGTAAGCTGAACTTGCATTCCCAATGAATATTTAAGCCACCGGGCTAATTTACAAGCAGAAAAAATCCCGTATCTAATGCTGATATGGGCTGAGCTTTACAATACTATGGTAGTCATTTCTCTGCTGGACCAGGAGCCCAAATCCAGACATGCAGAGTAGGTCTACTGAGAATACGTGCACTTAACAGATGCAAAGGAACAACACCTAGCTACAGGTCCGGGAGAACTCAGGAACACCTCTGTTTCTGAGACGAGGGGTTTCTACGCTCACACAAGAACACAGTAATAGAACCAGTAACCCTACAAACGTTAGCTACCCGGAGGATTAAAATGAACTGAACAGTTCAGCATAGCGATTATGATATTTGGCATATAAATCCCAATTCCCTTTCCAGAGCTGATCTTTAACCTGTGCCTCCATTCTGTGTCTCTGTGTGAGTTGTGTGTACCAACACACAAATAACAGCTTCCAACGCACAGATCGCAGCTTCCCTTGCTAGTCAGTGTTTTATACTTGTTGACACTCAAACATGAAGGGTTGCCTGGAAAGAGGAATGAAACCAAAAAGAGAATTAACACCATCAATGGTCAGAATGAGTGCCCAAAACTTCCAGCAGCTGAAGAATCCCTGATCCAGCAATAGGACTGCCAGCACCGTCAGCAGAGCCATCATTACATTTTAGCCTTTCAGTGGGGAAAAAGCGGCTGCAAATGCAATCTGCAGTGGGCAGCAAAGGATATTCAGTAGTTTACAACCGATGTGAACTTTTAACAAGCCCACAGAAGTTACCAGGCCACCCATTGAGCCAAGAGACAAATCCAGACCAAACCCAGGAGGGGGATATCTGCTTCCCGCAGGCAGCTACTGCTCCACAGAGCAGAACACCGCAGGGATGCAAGCAGACAGGGAACAGGAGGCAGCCTGGTACCCTTCACCACTCACTGGGACCCCTCTCCCCTCAGCTACACACCCCACACACTGATGACACCTTGGGCCTGGTGCCCCCACCAAACCTGAAAAGGCTTTAGTCCAAATAATCCAACTAAAAACTAATTAGAAAGTTAACTAGCCATTAGTTGAGGCAGAGCAAGTGGCCAGGAGGGTAGGGCAAGCTCCCAGGCCCCCGTGGCCCTCAGGGGAGAGGGAGGGCATGGGAAACATCTTCAGCCACACACACCTCAGGGGGACAGCAAATACTGCTCAGGGACATGGAGGTGGCTGGACATGAGGCAGAGGCTTCATCCTGTTACAAGTGGTGGACTCCTACACCCCCAGTAACACCAACATCACCCAGCTTCACCTTCACCCAAAGCCACGTTACCTGCTGTTGGAAAGGTAATGTCCCAAAGGATGTTTCATATAGAGCAGATTTGGTGGTAGCAGATACACACAGATGTAGCAGACACATGATGTACCCTATTTACAGGTAGAGCACATGGGGAAACAGAATCCTTGATTCCTTTTACTGGCTTTCTCCATCCTCAGTGCAAACCATGCAGGGTGAGGGGTTTCAAAATCACTTGGTACATTGGTTTGACTCAGCTGCCACTGAAGTATCCAGTTAAACTCCCACTGTTCGTAGTGAAAGCACAGTTAGATCCGCACTGTTTATCTCACCCAGAATTTCCCACCACCTCGTTTTATCTGTGAATAATAAACAAGCAATTATCAACAGTCTTCCAGTTCTCAGTAGGCTGAGATCTGTTAACAAGTTACCCAAACAACCTCATTTGGAAAGAAGTAAAAGAACTGTCTGGCAGTAGCAATAGCCATCATTTTCCACTAAGGACTCCATCCATCAGGAAAAATATTCATTTATTTTATATGTCCTGGGTTCAGCAGTAGCAGTCATTTTCCTCCTTCTTAGTAGCTGGTGCAGTGCTGTGTTTTTTGCCTTTCAGCCTGGGAACAGCGCTGATAACATCAATGTTTTTAGTTGCTGCTCAGTAATGTTTACTCTGACCAAGGACTTTCTGAGTCTCATGGTCTGCCAGGGAGGAGGGGAAGCTGGGAGGAAGCAGAGACAGGACACCTGACCCAAACCAGCCAAAGAGGTATTCCATACCAGAGCACGTCATGCCCAGTATATAAACTGGGGGCAGTTACCCAGAAGGGCTAGATCACTGCTTGGGTCGGGCTGCGTATTGGTGGGCGGGTGGTGAGCGGTTGTGTTCTCTTCCCTCATTATTTCCCTTATCATTATTATTATCGGTAGTAGTAGCAGTAGTGATTTGTGTTATACCTTAGTTACTGGACTGTTCTTATCTCACTCAACTCATGGGAGTTACATTCTTTCGATTCTCCTCCCCATCCCTCTGGGAGCAGGGGGAGGAGGATGTGGTGAGTGGGGAGTGAGCGAGCGGCTGCGTGGTTCTGAGTTACCGGCTGGGCTTAAGCCACGACACTTGTACAAACAACAGTTGAAAGTCTTTGTTTGAATCTATTAAAAACATCACTTGTATCTGAAATTTCAGCTACTGTAGGAAAACACAGCTGTGGCTGAAGTCTCTTCAGAACTGGCCAATTGCTTCTAATAGCTGGGCTTTTTTGTAGTTCTCCTCCTTAAACATTATTGCTGTTTAAAAGATAAAAGAAAAAAAACACCCAAAACATCCTAAACTTGACAGAGCTGCCAAGTCTGAGGGAGAGCTGCTGAAGTAGGTATCAAAGAGGAAACCCACTATAAGCATCACAGCAAGAAAGCAAAGTTGTCTATCACAGTGCTGTAAGCAATCCTACTGGGACAGCAGTGTCACAGGGGACCAGCTGAGAAACTTTCTTATTTAGAAACAAAAAGAGGTTTGGGGGTTGGGCCAGTTCCTGCCTGACGTATGCCTGAAGTGTGTGGGTTTGTAGTGAAGTACTCTAAATGTCTTCATACTTGATGTAATGGAAGTGCTTGCTGCTCTCTGCGTTTACTGTCAATGCCAAGAGAGAACTTCATAGAGAGGAGGAAGGCATTGTCCTGGTCACAAAAGGGCATTTGGACTGTGCACTTACTGTGATTTACAATGAAAGAGCTGCTCTAAAAGCACATCAACTTCTAAAATAAGCACACTGAATATACTCTTGCCTCTCACCCTAGGCTTTCTGCTGGCTTGACTTTAAGCCCAGTGAACACTCCTATGTGTAACAGCTATGATTTTTGAATCTTGGAGACTTTGCTCCTGAATGTCCAGAGCTGGAGATAGACACAGCTGGCTCCACGATGTGGGAGAGCCAGCCCTCATCCCAAAATCAGCGCAGGTTTCATAGAATTACAGAATCATGAAATGGTTTGGTTTGGAGGACACTTTAAAGATCATACAGTTCCAACCCCTGGCCGTGGACAGGGACACCTTCCACTAGACCAGGTTGTTCTAAGCCCCATCCAGCCTGGCCTTGAACACTTCCAGAGATGGGGCAGCCACAGCTTCATAAGGGAAAGGCCAGGAGCTGGCTAGTAGGCATCACTGGGCCATGCAAGTGGCAGCAGAAGAGAGATGTTATGTCCCTACCTGTGTTTTGGATAAGGCTTACTCAGGAGGTGTTCCCTGAA
>JANHGB010040534.1:0-18248 GCA_026283785.1 Coracopsis vasa | reverse complement strand
GGCCTGCCGGGAGCTGAAGTCCCTGAGGGGCCGCCTGGCCAAGCTCCCTTCTCCGGGCACAGCACCCCTGGAGTGGAGCCTGGGACGCGGCTGTCACAGCACCAGCTGCTCCGCTGACTGAGCGATAGCGCTGGAAGGCGACACGCTTTTCCTCGGGGTGCTCAGGGAGACATTTCGGGGCTGGCAGTGATCATTTGTGGCTCCTGGCGGCCAGATTGGAAATGCTGCTCACTGCGAGGAAGAAAGTAAACCAGAGATAGGCAAAATGCTGAGAGATTTCATCCAAACGTGATTAGTGACCAAAAATCATCAACCCCTCTTAATGTAACACTGGGGGCAGGGGAAACAAACGTGGCACAGGCTGGTTTTAAGTAATTCTTGTCACAGATGTGGAAGCGACACGGGTTCAAGATGACTGCTTGCTACCCAAACTGAATTAATTTATAGCTATTTCTACTCTAAAAATCCCTTTTGCATCGTTTCCTCCCTAGCAACACAGGACTGAAAAGGGACCTTCCAGGCTGCAGAGTCTGATTCTCCTGCCACCCCACACAAACCCTCACACAACCACATCTGCATCTAGCACTGGTTTTGAG
This sequence comes from Coracopsis vasa, assembly GCA_026283785.1. Lineage (NCBI taxonomy): Eukaryota > Metazoa > Chordata > Aves > Psittaciformes > Psittacidae > Coracopsis > Coracopsis vasa. Next base: position 17,652 of record JANHGB010040534.1, on the reverse strand, counting down.
CCCATAAGGAATCTCATCCCACTCTGACAAGCAGAAAGTCTGTGTCAAGCTCCCCTTTACTGGTGGTTACAAACTTTCAATTTACAACTTGAAAAATACATGAACAGTTTAGACCTATTTGTTCCTGTAGTAATATTGTTTAGCTCAATAATTTACTTCTCCATTTCTGTGGTACTTACTTGCTTATACAGACTCAGCTGTCTGAATTGCCATAGCCCTTTTAGACCCTCTCTGTAATAAGCTCTGTGTGTTCTGAGCTTGTTCCCCTTTCCTCTTTGTGTACATTTGCCTCCCAGGTGCAGACATTTGGGGCTGCACTGTGAGGTGCAGTAGGGTCTCAGCAATAACTTCTACCTTCCCTGTCTGCTCTGAATAGCACCTAGCTCCACACTACACTTATGGAGCGTCTTTTCCAGAGTCCCTGGCAATTACTGTACACCCAGAAAGAGGCAAAGTCCCTGTTAGTGGTCCAGGTTGCACCTTTCCAACACTTCTCACTCAGAAAACTCTTTCCTTAGCTAAGGTCTCTTCCACTCCAGTCCGTATTCTTTCTGGGTTGCCTCTTACCTTGTTCCACAGTATCAACAGCTGAACACCCATTGTGCTGCTCTTCCTTCCCTACTTTGGCACTGCACAGAGGAATGGGGGACAGTTCCCAGCAAGGTACTCCAGTTTGCCCGCAGAGTCCAGCAATGAAGCACCTCTCTTCAATTCCTGCCTTGGCCAGGAAGGTCATTAAAAAGCTATTCTGTGTCTGACCTGCCAGGGTTTTCTGCAAGGCAAAGCATTGCCATGTTGCTCTGAAGTGCTGCATAAAGCCTGGACAAAAGGCCAAAGACAGCATTGGTGTAAAGCAAGTCTGGAGAGAGGAAAGGCAGAAAACCCTCAGCAAGAGCACAGCAGAGTGACTTGTACCAACCCAGCATTCACTTCTGAGGCAATTAAGTGTGTGTTTAAATACTAGGTCAGAGCACAAAAGCCATTCAGCCTGGATTTGTACTCCAGGTGGTAGCCTGGGTACACCCTCACAGGTTAAAACGGAGGTCCACAGATGTGCAGGAAGTTTTGTGAAAGCGCTGTTTCAGGATCGGCGCACGGGTTAACAGCTCTGCAGGTGCACAGTGCCACATCAGCAGCCCAGCTCCCTGCACGCCTGGCGGGGAGGAGCGCTGGACTGCCTCGCTGACAAGGCAGTAATTAACGGGATGGCAAAGCCCCTCTGTTCTGTTCTGATCTGATGGGGACTCCATTAAACCTTTGCTTTAGTATGCTGAGGTCCTTTTTACACAACAAGCATTAGCCAACCCTTTTTTTTTTTTGGAAATCTCATGAATTTCCAATAGGATGACTAGGAGTTGCACCCTCTTCACACCAGGCTGAAAATGAATGTGTTCAGCAGCTGACTGCAATGCAAGGCCAGTGGCACCTTCCTGCTTTTGCTTCGTCTGTTTTCCAAGACTGAATTGCTTAAATAAATCTTCCTGCATGTGAATTATATCCACTTCACTGAGAATTTCCTGCCCTACTTATTTTGTTGTGCTCCTTCTTATCCTGGTAGTAGCTCATATTTAATAAAGCTACTGTCCAAACTTAAACCCTTGTTATTTTAAGGCTTATACTTTATATGAAAAAAACATCATACAAACCACAACTCATTCTGCTCATACTAGCAGTAGTACCTGCCACATATTTGCTTAGCTTGTGATAACGTAGCAAGAAGCCTATGAAAATTATTCACATGAAATACCAACATTGTAAAACAGAATCCAGCCTAATAAAAATGTTTTATATAAATATGGCTCAGACATTTCAGTGAAATAGCTGGTAAATCTATGGAAAATCTGAAAGGCAGCGCTTTGGTTGTATGAAGTGAAGCAAAGTAAAAAGCACAACATGCTGATGCTTGTTTTCCTCACTTTGCTGGGAAGCTTTCTTCCCCCCAGGAAATCACCTACCTCCCCATCAAGAGGTTTTCTTAGAAGCCAAGATTGCAAATATCCAGGTCCATGTATTCACTCAATAAAGAGAGGCAGAGGCTTAGACACAAACCCACCTTGGTATCAGGAGTCCAGCTGAACCAGTCTGTTCCTTCATGGTTTTCTTCTGAATAAATATTCTGGGCATGCACAGAGATCTGTGCCACACCTGGATGTGGCAAACTCTTGAAGGGTGTCTGCCTTTGCTAACCACAGCCATTTGGGGAATGATGGTATTTCAGAGGTGCACAAGCGGACCATTCAGTGAGTTTCTAGGGCTGTGAGGTTTTTCCACCCGATACCCAGTAGGCAGGCAGAGTTAGCCAGTGGCAGACAGTTTTAGCCTGCTTCAGAAACATCCAGATTCCTAAAATCTGTAAAGTAACTTCTAAGATTCGTAAAGCACACATGTTCTGGTAAATACTGTCATCTTCCTTACAACTTACAGTTCTGGTATAACTGCCAGATAGCAGGTGTGGAAGACCAGAATGTGCCATTTCTTCCATGGAGGGTGCTGCGCCTCAGCCCCCTGAAAGCACCACAGGCGCAGAGAAGGGTGTTTTCAGCAGCTCTCAGTCCCTGTGCCAGTGGGGATCTTACAAGCTCTCTATCTGCTTGTAGGCACTGAGCTATGAGAAAGCCAAAAGAAATCATGGCAACTGTATGCTTTTTATGTAAATATGAAAGATCAAAGGACATGCATGTTGTTTGGCAAGTGGTTGCCAAAACTGCCAGTGACTGCAAGAAAGGACCCACTGTTGCAGCAGGGGAAGTGTTCTGGACACACATTAGATGGTCCTGTTTCCCCTCTCTACTCTCTGCTTTGATATAACCAGATGCTCACACATGAACATTAGCAGGCACAACAGACATTCAAAAGTTGTGCATTAAGGTTATAACAGTTAAATTGACCTTTTAAAAATTTGATCAGCTCTAAATTGGTTGATGAGGCTCAAGAGAGATCAGAGGTGCCCTCAAGAACACACTGTCTGTAACTTCACCTTCTCTTGACTGCTCTGGTGATCACATAATTCAGGAAAATGCATTTCGCCTGTAAACATTGTAGCTTCAATTAGTAGAGATATATCCAACTGTAAAAAAAATTATATTCTCCCTACTGTAAATACTGTATATTCAATGAACCAGCTTAAAAGCACTTTTCAATTTCTTTTCTCTTTTTTTGTGGCAGTCTTTGGTTAAAAGCAGTGTATTTCTGAACTTTCAAGTGCGTGTAATACAGAAATGTGACTGTGTGCCATTAAACAGCCCCACCGATTCTAGCCTCTCATGAAAACAGGATTTATCAGTGAGGGATTTTCGTGAAATTTTCATACAGCTCATGCAACAATATATAATGAAAACAATGCTTTTGTTCAATTTAGTGTCAAAGCCTTGTTTTTGCTGATATGAAAATCAGTAGAAAAATATTGCGAGTATTTAAATATTGCAAGGATTAAAGGCAAAATCTACTAATACATAAAGAATAAATACTCATGGTTGGTATTGCATGTATTATCTGACAGATTATGTGACTGCTACAGTCAGATTTTCTCATTCCCTACTGCTCTTAAATATTTATTTTCCACCCCTCTTGTTCTTACCATGCTTTGGAGCTGACATTTCTTTCACACACTGTTCCATGCCATATAAACGTGCCATCTACTGGCAAATGAATGCAATGAGAGCTTTTTGTTCTAGAGAAGCTAAGGGAAGGTGGAATCGTGATTCATCTCATTTTATAGGTTTTTGTAGTAATCTGGAACATTAAAACCAAAAAAGAATAATCAAGAAAAGTCAGAGTTGAGTTCTGTTAGTCAATAAGCAGCTGCAGAATTAAGACCAGTTTAATAACTTCAGACATAATACTAGGAATGCTCTAAAGCATAGCTTTGGGTTGTACAAATCCCAAGTAAAAAAAAAAAATAAAGTATATACATATTGAGACTTTAAGGGGCTGTTTTCCCCCCAGCATTCACTGCAATACTTCTCTTGGCAGGAAACGTACCTTGCAGCCAACCCAGACCTGGTCTGAAATTCCCTTCCAGAATGAATGAGCTATGGGGGCTTTCGTAACAGGAGGTGCCTGCCTAGTGTGGATGCCCTCCTGAAGCCAAGTCTCTGCATTATGTCCTAAGCTACAGAGCAGATAATGTCTATAGAAACAGAACCACGCTCCTGACAAACTAACATGCTAACATTAACAAACTCTTATCACTGCATTGTACACATTAACCAATCATGTAACCAATTCTGCCACCAGGATCTTGTTTCTTGTACATTATGTTTTTACTAAGGCTTCATGTTCAGCTCCTCTCTTAGCTTTTCCCACTGGTAAGCAAGCCTGCCAGATGCATACTTCCTCATATAAAACGCAAGAGAATAATGTTAATAATTCCTGGGGGCACTTTTTTTTGTTATTGTTTTAAAACCTCTGGGCATTTATGAAATAACTGAATATTGATTGCTTAACCTCAATTAACACACCTGTGAGTGCATTACATTGTTTTACTCATCCAAGATGTTACCTATCATTAATGAAGTCCTAATGCCTAGATCCCCACTTTATGCAAACATTAAATAGAAAGACGGAAGAAATTGAAAGGACATCCATTTTGTTGAACTGTTACTTAGATAACTATATACACATTCAAAGTAGCAATGCAGATACATAGTAAAGAACAATACTTCCAGTGGAAGACAGTTGTGATATTGCTCCATAGACTGAAGCATTGATATACCACTAAACACAAATGAAAAGGTGCTGCATTGGATTAGGTTGGGTTTTTTTTGTTTTGTTCATTTGTGTTTTGGTTGGTTGGTTGGTGTTTTGGTTGGTTTTGGTTGTTTGGGGTCTTTTTAACATATTGAATCGAATTATCTTGGTGGTGAAGAATTTTAGTAAGTAAATCAAGCCTTTCCAGCACTCCACTTTTCATTGCCCTAAAGACTGGTATTTTCTCTTGGAATCGACTGGACAGACTTGAACATACCGCACTACACGCCAGGCTGCTGAAACCTTGCTCCATTTGTGTCAATATACCTAAAGTGTGTCCTTTCCAATCTTCTACTGCATCTTGGAAGCAAAGGCAGAGGAATAAGTCTATAACCTCTACCTCCCAGGAAAGGAAAACATTTTTTACTGTGGTTGTGTATGCGTAGAACAGATCACTGACCTCTGCCCTCAAACTCCTTCCAACTAGAACTTTTCATCCTAAAGAGCTTCTGTGCTGCCACCATGCCCACACATTAAGCAAACTACTTTCTCTATCTCATCCTTATCAAAGACCTCTCACCCTCAGATAAGATGCTTCTCAACACAGAGAGCAGAATTTGCAACTAGATACTAGATTGCTACTGTGTGATCTCTCAAAATCCGAACCTTGTAAGCTGAGCACTAATAAGGAATGTGCAAGTTTGTCTCTGGGTCTTTCTTACGTGCTTCACTGCCCATCAGCTAATGCAAATGAACACCACAAATATGTTGCTTTTAAAATTTTAAGTGAAGAGCCACATAAACACAATTTTTTGATTTACATTTTTGCAAAGACATTTGTGTTTGACCCTCTGAGGGAGGGAACAGGACAACCAGATCAAGGATTTTGAAGGAAATTTTACTGGCTTTGAGACCACTGGTTGCTCATGAGCCAGTGATTTCATGGAAGCCTCAAGCTGCCATTATCCCACTGAAGTAGGAATCTTTCGCAGTAGTAAATTATAAGAATAAATTACATTGTCAATATATGCAAGTTCTGTCAGGCAGGCACCCCTTTTTTGTAGTACACACCTCCAACCCAACAACAAAATGTTAAAATGGCACTAGACTTCAGATCTAATTCAAACCTTTATTCATCATCAAATTGTAAAGTTAAGAAGGGAACCTATCTTGAGATGCCCATCTCATCCTTCTAAAAAAATGCAACAATTTACATAGTTCCTATGTAAGATGACAAATATTTACTATCTATATGACATTTAAACATCTTTGTGGAGCTCTAACCCTTTTACTGCAAGTGATCATTGCCCAGCCTGACCTCACTCATTTTATCCCTCCTTCAGAGCCTCAGATCAGTTGATTCCTCCAGCTCTCGAGACCCACACTTGTAAAACTATGGTGATCATAAAACTTTTTGTCACACACATCCAGATCAGCTACACACACCCCACCTAGAGAATGGAACTATCTTTCTACCAGTTTCTTATGGAATGGTTCTCAAATTCTTATCTGGGATAAGTCCTCCTTACATGTGGCAAATGAGAACAACAAGAGATTTAAATGATACCTTCAAATCTGCTGCTCAACATGCCGTGTTTGCATGGGAGGTGTAGAAAAAGCAGAAGACAACCTTTTTACAGTTTCTTAGTTCAGCTTTAGAAAAAGTACAAAGGTCTTTAAAATGTAATACAGCATTCGTACCACGAAACCATGAAGAACACAAAACCACAGTCTGCAGTCATACGTATAGCAGGAGAAGCAAAGAGGCCGAAGCTCCGCTCCAAAAGCGGGAAGAGGAGGAGCTGCCTTACAGAGAGCAGGTACCAGAGCCTCTCCAAACACCACTTGTGGAAAAAGCCTCAAGACAGACAATGCCAAGACCATGAACAGTCTTTACTTCTATCAGTTGTTTCACAGCACAATGAGACACAGCACAAAGTTTGTACAGCAGGATCTGCAGACAGTTTAAAACCAGGCAATTATCTTTAATAAAAAGCATCGAGTCTGAAGGTGAAAATATGAAGACAAACAATATTGCTGCTAATGATCACCTTGCTTACTTTTGATTGTCTATGATGTCCAATTCACTGAGATCTCACAGTGCCTTTTATATTCCCCATACCATCTTCTCCAAACCCCCTATAGTCAGTGTAAAGCTTAATGTGTCCTAGCTAATATGAATGGTATGTTTCATAACCTTTTCCTCTGATTTTCAAATTCTGTTTGCAGTGTGTGGGGAGATGCAACGACTCTCATCATACAATATTCTGATTCACAAAGAAGCAGCACAAGTGTTGTACATAATTTAATTTGCACTTCTGTATATAAATGTTTACTATATTGCACACTATTGCAGCACTTAAAAACATCTAATTATTTGCAAAAATTAGTAAAATACTTTAAAGGATTTAAAAATAAGGGTTTTAATGCAACTGACAAGATAATAAAAAAAGCAATTTACTTAATGAGATACAATCCTTTATGTTGGAAATGAAAGTTACATACAACTAGAATACAATTAAAATATACCATATAGTTCAACACTTAATTCCTCAAATGTGTAAAATTAACAAGCTTCTACTGTCATAGATATACAATTTTTCCATATTGTGAAAAGGATTTTTCAAATTAAATACAGGTAACATAATATTCTGTAGTTATATTTTATGACTGTGTTTAAATGAGAGGGTTGTATAATACTCACATTGTCAAATGTACTCACTAATGCCTTGGAAATTGCACACTTCCCCTCCTTTTCCAAAATAGAATCTCATTTCCATACTGAAGTCTATTATGCCATATTGGAAAAGTATTTTACTTTCTAACAGGATTTTCATAAAATTAAAAAAGTAGCATAATATCACGGTGTTAAGATGACTTTTCCACTTATGCCCATGTAGAGTTTAATCTGGATATCAGACATGTCAGAACCAATCCTAGACTTTTGTCTTATTGTACACGCAAGATGAATGATTACAGTATTTTACAAAACAGAAAAAATCTCTGATCCTTACTAGAATTATAAAGGTAATGATTGAAAATTAAAATCATAACAGAATCAAATTGTGATCTCCAACATTTATTAAAATCTTTTAAAGTTCATAAACGACAACAAAGTTACTGTAGAATTTATCGCATACAGCTAGCATACAGCAGCATGTCCTTGGTCTAAATGAAATACAAAAGATTTTAACATTTTCATACAAAGGATTTCTTTAAATTTATTAATGTGACGATATATCTTTGTTACATAAAATTTGCTACAGCAAAGTATCTTATACTTTTCTTGCACATATGTAAATATGGGTGGACAAAGACTGCATTCAGTGTCAGCCTCCTAATGACGTTGTGCAAAAATGCTCAACAACCTAAACATACAGAATGTTGATGGTACGTCTCTCATTCTTTTGTAAAATGTCTACAAAGGCTTTTCTTAAAGGAGTGCCATACAGATTAAAAGGAGCGAATGCCAGTGGTGTATTTGCATTGGCATTCAAACAAATACAATGGCTATGTATCAATATAGCTCATTTTCTTTAAAAACAATTCATCCTTGTATGCATGTAAATTGATCATAAAATATGAGTCTAGTTTAAATCGTTTAGATGTGCTGTTTTAAGACAGGTCACTGAGACAGCCGGAATCAAGTGTACAAATAAAACTACTATGAGTAAGTTTAAAAGCAACCCCCAAAAAAGTGCTGAGCCACTGATTATTAACATTGAATTAAATGTGTAAAAGTGCCCAAAGCTAGCACATGATAGCGGTATCTTTTAAGTCAGTTGGTGAGAGTATACAAAACAATTAAGCCCAAATACTTATATCTGTGTGACCATACATTCTGTTTGACTGAAAGAAAGTAGGTTAGAAATGAAGACACAACGCAACTAAAATAAACCCAGCTGTTGCAGTTTTGAAACTTTATCTCTTTTCTTCGTGAATGAAGTGCTGTAATTAAAAAGAAAACGATTGTAGCAGTACTCCATCCTCAGTTTACTAATATAGTATACCAGAATAAAAACTTGGCAAGAACCTCTTATTCTTAACAGCTAACAAAAAATAACCGTGTTCACCCAGCAATGCATCTAGAACATTATGTTGCATTTGCGAAACCATTTGTTTTTCATAGCTAATGGCAGAGCGCATTTTGCTTTTTGTGGTGTGGTGGTGGTGATTTTAATGGGTGCCTTTTTTAATCAAAAAAGGCTCAAAACAAGGAATACTTGGGGAGCCCAAACGTTGGCTTTAAAAAAAAAAAAAAACAAAAACCAGAAAGAAAATGTGAATCAAAATGAATCATATTCTCTACAATACTGACCAAAACTTCCTTTAAGAGTTTAGGGTTCATGTTCTTAAAAAAGCCATTTCATACCTGCCAAATGAAATGCTGGTAAGTTGACTTGGTTAAATATGGTCCAAAATCCAGACCAGGTAGAATTACTCCCTCTCCTCTCACAAGACTGCAAGCTCTCCATGGTACAGTCTGATTATGGCAATTTACCTACTGCCTAGGTGGGAAATAGAAAGGAAGGAGGCAGTGACGAAAACTGCAGGGATGTAGAAAACCAAGGCACAGGGTCTAGCTACTGTCCCCTACATAAGCCATCCAATTGATTCTACTGAATTTTGGTCAGTCTCCAGGAAGAAACATTTTCAAGTTAATTTAGCAGACATTTATATGGCGATAAATACTACCTTCAAAAATGCTAAAAATGTTGGCTAGGTTTAGTCTGAGCTACTAAAAATTTTTTATAAATTGTAGCATCAGACACAAGACAGACAAGAATTATTGGCTGGCACAGACTAGAAGCAACATTTATCTTTCACTTCAGTCTAAATCACACTAGCCGCAACACCTTCCATTTCACTCACACAAATAATACATTATTCAAAATAAAATGGAGCATTCTTGGGTAAAAAACTACTTCATTTTAAAGGGGGAAAATGAACAATACACAGAAACAAAGAACGACAGAAACCAAAGTTAAGTAGGAAAGTGGTCTATTATTCTGTGTTACTGCACAAACAGTGCTTGCTTAATTGTGCCTAGTTAGAAGGGTTGGTGCAAACTGCACACATGGAAGATGGCAATAAAGACCTCAGTCAGCTTTGTGGAATGAAGTAACTAGGTAACTGTTTTGACATATGATGGTCTCAGCTCCACCTCATCTGTTAACAGAGTGCAAAGATCCCAATGTGAGCCCTGATGTCGTCTTGTCCTCTTACTCCTACTAAAAATCAGCAAATTCTTTTGCACATTTTTCTGTTAGAGACGCACGAATATCTTCTTCTTCATAGTCATCAAAGTTGCTGGTATCTCCAGGGCCTCTGCACTTTGGTATGAATGGAGCTTCTACCTGTATTTGGTGAGAGAAAAAAAAAAAGAAAAAAAGAGGCACTTGAAATGTTATTGCCCTAATACTCTTAGATTTAACATTGTGATAATGAGCACAAACAATATTCCCATTACTCCTCAAATCCTGCCAAGAAATCAGATATTACAGCTTGAAGTTGTGGCACAAATAAATCCAGCCTAAGAAGGTGCATGTCTAGCTGTATGAATGTAAGCTGAAAGAGACTAGTATCTCACTGACCACCATCAAGTAAAAATTGCTTCCACTTCAAAGCAAACCTTAATTCTCTTCTTGCAGAAGGGACTCTGCTCTCTGCTGTTCACCAGCTGCATGGTGCAGCTCCTAGCACAGCACGGGCTGCACAGCACCAGCACACAGTCACAGTGGAAGCAGAGTAGGTTGATTACCATCAACACTTCCAGATAAAAACTAACCTAGTACAAGTTTAAAACAATATGTTCTGCATCTCCTATAAAGTTCCTCCTGGGACCTAACTGTGAGAAGTGAAAGCCTTCCTGAAACTAGGCCACAAGTGAGAGACAAGCAGTGACGTGAAGGGATTGCTAAAGACTGTACAGAACGCCAGTGCAGCTCTAATTAATGATGTAAAAACCCTTCTGGTAAAGACTACTTGCACATCCTCTCAGATCCATATATATACTTGACTGACCATGAGATTCAGTACGTCTCATGTCAGCTGTACGGCAGTAAGCCATTCACACTCAGGTACTGGAACCTGTCGTTTTCTAGGACCCTCTTTAACTGCTGTTTCTTAAAACTGAGAGAACCTACAGCTTCCTGAAGTTGACCTTACAATAAAATCTTGGGTCTGGATACAACTGAACAGCCTCAATTCGTCCCTACTTTCAGCCTCCACTCATCTTGGAAGTTAAACTGAAATGGCAATAAATGAAGATATGGATCTTCGCAGACAGGGATCTGCACAGACAGTATCTGCACTGGGACATACCTGCGTTTTTACTGGCTGTCCCTACAGAGTCAGGGGAAGGGGAAGAAAAGTGGAGAGGTGGAGAGAATAAAAAGGAATTGTTGCCAACTTGCAGACACTGAAATGCTATTTTAGGGATCAGACTACTAAACTCTACCTTCACTTAGCTAATGTTAATTCAAATATTAATCCTTCTAGTCTATCACATGTCATAAAGTTCAAAATTAAGCTTAATTACTTTTTAAAGTAAGTGGAATTTTAGAATCAGCTGCATGCTGGAAGAAGGAATATGCAGCGTTTGGGGTTGATGGGAGGCAGTGATGAAAAACGGATGGTAAGGGAGGGACCAGAGAGAGTAGAAGACCGGGGAGAAGGAGAGGAACTCTACTCCAATATGTCTAGGACAAACACAAGTGTGAGGTATGATTACCAGTACTGCATCTCTCTTTTTCATTTGACAGGTACTTAATTTATCCACCTTTCCAGTAAGCAAAATTCTAGCAAAATCACTGAAGTGATGCAAATTTAAACCTGGAGATGCAAAGTAATCAGCCAAGTATCTCTCTTGGGGACATCCCAAGGAGTATGTGTGCCAGAGGCAACATGGTGGGGAGATAGATAAGCAGAGCAGGCACAGCTCCAGCTAAGGCAGGGGATCAGATCATACTGTGCAACTGTGGAACTGCTCATTGCCCTGGGTAGATTACTGATGGGGTGTGTGTGTGTGTGAAAATCAGTAAATTAAAGAGGTACAGCACATACTAATACAAACTAAGGTCTGCTAACTTTGGGTGATAACATTATACACCCCCAAGAAATAATATTAACTGTTGGCATTTATAGACTGTGCTACAATTGACGTGTGTGTACCCTTTTGTTGCTGAAACAATGTAAGTGTTTAGGCAATTTATTCTGAGAGAATATGCAGTCTGTGTACACACCTAGCCTACAAAGCCACACAGTTACCATCACCTGAATTCTGTGTCTTCTAAAACTGATTTTGAAACACTCTCTTAAAACAAAGCTCAGAACACAAGAAGAATTTTAAAACATGTTCAAATCAGATGCTTCAGACTTTTTCCTATTATCTTCACTGAGGAAATTGCTAAAAGGACACTTCAGAAGATAACACTTGTTTATTGCAGAATACCTGTTTTGCCCTAAGTACAATCATATTATCAGGCAGCATTTTAATAAACAGCTATGCAAACAAAGAAAATGAGATTTGATCTTATCTGAAATATTAAGTAATTAATTGGTTCACTTACGACTGTAGCCTAACAAATTATTCCTGTTACATGAGCTGCCAAGGAGATTCAGGAAAATACATGCTGTGGTAGCAGCCGCTGTGAAAAGCTGGTATAAACCTCGAATTTATTTACTTCTATGACTGCTTAAATGGTACTACGATTCATGCTGTTGTTTCAGCCCCTTAGTATTACAGTATTTATTCCTTATAACAAGAAGCTCCCAACTTATTCAGCATCACTTTTCACAATCTTTTAAAACTAGTAATAGCTATTCTGACTGTATTACTTGTTCGTGTTTTAAAATACTTCTTGTTTCTGTGAAAATAATTCTCCACAGCAATGCACTAGCAATGCTAAGAATATTCAGCACAGTATTAAAACATCTGACTTAATATTTATTACGGGGCCTTGGTGTCCCCAGACAGCATACTGGCAAATGAAACTCAGTGCATGTAAATCTGCCTTGTAAATAGGCATTAAGAAAGCAAAGATAATTACAATTCTACAGTGGGGAATCTTTTCTTGAAAACATCTATACTTAATACAAAGGACACAGGATGTGTTAATTGTACCCTGTCTTCTAGTAATTAATACATTAGTGAATAATACAACAACTGTACTGTCAATTTGTGTAGCCAAACAACCAGTTTCTTTTTATAAGCTATTGTTAGTTTTTAGGCTTAGCCTTTAAAATATTGCTGTTACAGCAGCAAGTTCATGCCTCTATAGTCAAGACTGCTAGTGTTTCAAATTCAAACCAATTCTTTCAAATACTATCACTTAACTCTAACCTTTTTACCAATATATAATCATATATTGTATATATTATATATAATAAATATATATATGTTATACATATGTATATATAACATACTATATATATTATATATATCTATATAACACCAATATCTACAAAATTATTTCTCCACCTGAGTCTTCTGGGACACCACCAGTGAAGTTACTTTAGTCTTCTATTGGTTGCCCATTGAAAAAAATAAAGATAATTCAGAGGCTGCATTTAAGAGAACAATTAATTTCTTAGGAATCTGTTTCCACACTAATTTACAGATATTTAAGTTTAATTCTACCCTCAAGGGGAGAAGGAGCTTTGGAGCTACTGAAGACAGACCTAGACCAAATTGTCATCATCTTCATTCCTCTCTCCAGCTTCCTCTCCCAGCTCTGCTTCATTCATCCTGGAAGCTACCGATGTGCTCCCCTCTAACTGATACGTCAATGGCTGCTCATGCTATGAAAATATTCCCAGTTGTCTCTGTAGCTTTCATTCTTATGCAGGCCTAAAGTTTATAGTGTGGACTGGGCAGGGACTTTCTAAAAAACACATTACAAATCATGTTGGTAAGGCAGGTCTAGAAAGTCATTCTAAACATGCCAGAAAAAAAGCTATCAGCATGGCTCCTGCCATTGCTGCAGCTTATGGAACTGCAGTAAAGTGTAGTGTCAGAAGACAAAACTCCTCAGTAGATACTGAGGACTGAGCATAGACATTCTGTGCATGATCCAGTCCCAGTCACAGATAAAGCAAGAGCAAGAAGGAGGCGGCATGCTTCTTTAGCAGAAAAAGAAAAGCTCTAACTTTGGCTAGAGCTTCTCCGCACTGAAGCACAGCCTGACTGCTAAGAACTAGTTGGAAAGGAAAACAGATTCCTCTCTGCTGTGGAGGAGTATTTATAGATGCCACTATAGCAGGGGTTAAATAAGAAGCGAGAGAGGCAGGAGATGGCTCATTCTGAGATATTCCAGAAATAGACTAAAGCACAACAAATGTTAAGAGAACATGAATGTATACAGAGGTCTAGGGTAAAATACCAACGAGAAACAAACATAATTCAATCAATATATATTCTTCAGAGTCTTAAACTACTGTTACCCTTTCTCACTTTAACTACAAGTAACAGACTTAGGAAAGCAAAAAATAAACAAAGTAATCAGAAATTTAACTCCTTAAAGATCTGTAATAGTTGTGATCTGAATAGTTCTGAAGGGTCTTACCTTTCTCTGATAAATGGCAATCCAATCTGTAGTTGCAAACCACTTGTGATTCTTTATGTCATTTACACCATTCTTGAGATTTCCGTATCGTTTGGTCAAATCTACCTGGAGTAAATTTCTTAGAAGATCCTTTAGGTCTGAACTGAAGTGTGATGGGAACCTTACCTAAAATTATACATCCACAACATTAAAAAACAATACAGAAGTTTGATTCTTCCCCCTGCGAAGTAAACCAGCATTCACAAAAAAGGAAACACTGGGCCATTTCCTATTCTTCCTCTAAAAACAAATCAAGTAGGAATGCATGAAAAGAGCAATTATTACTATTGCACATGTACTTCTGTTTCACAGAGCCTTTACCAATAGTGTTACCTTGTCCATCCACCATTTTCTGAACTGAAAGTTTCTAGATTTGACTGAGATTGGGAAAAATATTAATTTAATGCAATAATAATATAAAAGCTAAATTTAACTTGGTGCCTCACCAACACATCATCTCAAGGCATTTTTAACTATCTTCCAGGAATACATTTTTAGATTATGCTGTGTATATATATACACACACACAGGAGATACAGTATATAATAGTATATATATACAGCATATATATATGCTCTGAAATATCATTCAGCAATCATACATGAAAATTCAATCTGGAACTTTATGCTGCACTGTAATCTGTGTCTGATAACTGAACGCACCAACACCAAAGATCCTGGATAAATAATACAGCACTATTTGAAGTGACTTGACAATACAATTCATTCAAACCTGGCTAAGAAATATTTGAAGATGATTCATGGAATGTAATTACATGGAGTTTTACTAGCAAAAGATCTGCTGATACCATTTGAGATGGCAGAGAGAAGAAAGGGGAAAAGAACAGGCAGAAAGATGTATTTGTCATGCCTGTAGTCTCAGCGTTTGACACTCCCTATATCCAGCTGATCAGTTATGACGTAAATGCAGAACATGGAATTATTTAACATAAAAATGTGTTGCGAAATCAAGAGACCTGTAATCAAGATCACTGCTTCAGTTTATCTGTCAACATATTCTACTCTAGTACAGGAAAAATCCACAGATTTTAATGAATATAATACCTAGACAGCTGAGCAGTAAGGAAATATTAACTCAACTTTTTAAGTAGAGAACTAGGTGCATGAGGAAGATTAAATAAAAGACTTAAGGTTATAAAGGAAACATACTGCTAGCTGAGAACTGAGTTTGAGAGTTTCCAGAGTTCACATCCAGTGCTGTTTCTGCAACCATCCATGGACTCAGTAAAAAAAGTAGATGATCAACAGTACAAATACTGAGCAAATTAAATACAACTGAAAAAAAAGCCCAAGTTTTCTTACTTTGGAAGATAAACATTTCTTTAAAAATGTATCTTAGTAAGTGAATTCCCATTTATTCACAGAGACAGCTGAGGGGTCACAGTATTACTGCAACCACCTTCTTGATTTAAATAAGGTCCTAGACAGGGCCTACTGAGGCTCTTTCCCTTGATCAGAATTCAGCAGTACAGAAGACGTGGCACAGCACGTGTTTATGTAGGGACAAGGAAGAGAAGAACCATAACAAATCAAGTGAGCACAAAGAAACATGAAGAGACAATGCTGGCTGGCAGGAGAAACAACAGAATAATCACATCTCACTAAGAGCTATTCATGAAAAAATAAAATGGAAAAGTTGGAAACATTTCTTAAAAATTTTATGTAACAATGAAAGCTGAACAGAACATTTGACATGTCCTGAACTACAGGACTGCAGAAGTAAAGAAACCTACTATGGATTATGGAAACTCTTTAGAGCTTCTTAAAAATATTTCTAGAAAAGAAAACAGTATGGCAAATAAAGCATGAAGCTAAATAATTGTTAACAGATCATTTTTATCCAAGCATAAAAGGTTATAATACCATAATGTCTGTAAATTTAGTAACTTGCATCTGAAAGCAGGGAACAGATTTTTAGAACTTTGATTTTTAATATTACTGTAATAAGGTCTGTATTTAAGAAGCATACAACTTCTTCCATGTTCTTTCCAAACTGCTCACTGTCTAGTAGTCATTAAATTCTGCACCTACTCCTCACAAAAAACAGGCTCTGCTAAGACAAACAACTACGTTTGCAAAAATACACAAAGCCTTCACTCACCTTGCCAGACACAATCTTCTCGTAAATTTGAATGGGCTGATCTGCAAAGAATGGGGGATATCCAGCTGCCATTTCATAGATTAGCACTCCTAACGCCCACCAATCCACTGCCTTGTTGTAACCCTGGATAAAAGGAGAAATACTACTGTTAGTACCATTTCTAACACAGTTAAAAGGTTTTCAGTATTAATCCATGGAATAAAAAGAAAGCAAATGCATTACTGCTTGCTTAATACACAACTTACAAACTAGTTCAAACCAAACCAAAGCTAGTAGATTCCAACAGCAATATACTTATAATATGCTTAAAAAAATGCAGTGATGACAGTGAAACAGTGATGAAAGTGAAACATTTTGCACATATTCCTTTGCTGAGTTTCAGTGATGTCTTTACACTGATGTGACAAGATTCCCCAGGCAACAGAAGTGGCCACAATTTACTTTTTTTTTTTTTTATATCAAAATAATCTTGTTAAAGAATGATTGAAATGTCTTTCAAAGCTTAGGAAAATTTCATTAAATACAACAATACTTCCTATACTGTATAACTTTTTGCTTGATTATCCACATTTCAGAACATTTGTTTTCGTATTTATTCGACTAGCTACAAGGGCTTAAGTTTAGCTGTTATAGACTCATTTATAATACAAAATTCCACCAACCTCATGAATTTTATGTGTTCTCTGAGATCTTTTACAAAGCTCAGGGCTAAGACTTGGGCTTTCCTCAAAAATCTACTATGGAGAATTTGTAGTACATATACTGCAATTTATTCTGCTGCTTTAGCTACATAGGGGCAAAAAAGCTGCAAATGACAAACATTTTCTCCCCGAAAAAAGGTATATTTTGTTTACTTTTGGACCTGCAAAGGGTATTTAAACTGTATATTAAATGCACAATTTAACATTATGCATTATGATTGTATCCTATGCAGTTCATAAAACTGCTTTTTACCTTTACAAAACATGAAGGGCTACAGTTGAGCACCTATATGATAAGATTTCTTTAACACTCAGTACAAGTAAAGAGACAAACTCCTCAATGGTAAGGTTGGACTGCATGTATTTGATGTGCAAAGGCAGTGGTTTGTTATGTTTGACTTCATGTAAAGTGCCTTAAACCTGAAACACTCTGCAACTAATTATTTCATAACTAGTGACTCACCCAATGTGGTTCTTGTTAACTCTGAAGCTTCTGTTCTAGTCTGTT
Source organism: Coracopsis vasa (assembly GCA_026283785.1). Classification (NCBI taxonomy): domain Eukaryota; kingdom Metazoa; phylum Chordata; class Aves; order Psittaciformes; family Psittacidae; genus Coracopsis; species Coracopsis vasa. Next base: position 28 of record JANHGB010040534.1, on the reverse strand, counting down.
AACAATTCAGAATGTAGTAATTCACATC
>JANHGB010040531.1:2221-27797 GCA_026283785.1 Coracopsis vasa | reverse complement strand
GCAGAGCATGAGACTCAGAAAGTCCTTGGTCAGAGTAAACATTACTGAGCAGTAACTAAAAACATCGGTGTTATCAGTGTTGTTCTCAGGCTGAAAGTCAAAAACACAGCACTGCACCAGCTACTAAGAAGGAGAAAAATGACTGCTACTGAACCCAGGACACCAAAGAACCCAGATCATGCCCAGAAAAGGACTTCTAACTACAAGTGTGAAATAACTGTAGACTTCACCATTTGATCCCCTTCCTTGAATCATTTACCAACTTCTGATAAAGAAATAAAATCCAAAACCAGAACATTTAAAGCATGAGAATGGATAAACATGCTAGCTTGGCCCCTCTCTTCCCAGATGAATTGGCTGCTACCAGCGCAGGACATTCCATGAACTTACATGTGTTAGCTAAATTGTCACCTGAATGGCCACAGGTTTTCCTAAAGCCACAAATAAATTAGGCTGGGGAAAAAATATATTACATTAAATAGAGTCAGAATCTGTGTAACACTCCTTTGATAAGAAACCTGAGTGGCAAAAGATGATTCAGGACAAAGGCTGCACCTGTTTGGTTTTTCCAGATTTGTATAAGACATGCCCTGTGATTATCAACAATTTGACATTAGGTTCTCCTGTTGTTCTCCTTAGCTGTTTTTTGGATTTATTTTTAAGCTCTGCCCATTCAGTTATAATAATAATGAATAATTTATTAACAAGGAAATCAAAGAAAACACGACTCTTCCTTAATATTGGCATGTCAAATGATGTTTAACAGTTGCCTAGCACCATGGATTTCAATGGAGCATTTCCTCATCCCCGTCAGGGTACGTTAAAGAAGAAGCAACAACACAATTAAACATTTGCAGAATCTTCTAAGTGGCTTACTTCATCTAAATGCTACAGTACTTCACTATAATAGCAACAATTATATGTGGATTTAACTCAATTAAGCATCACCCTAGTAATGCTCTCTCTTTTATTATCCAAACCTCATTGCAAGTGTTCATCAGGATGACTGAAGTTTAAGCAGGAAGCCAAGGCAATTTTCTAGATTTATATTTAAAGTAAGCCAAGTTCTAAGAAAGAATTTTAAAGCCTGAAACTAACTCTCCATTCATGTTTGTTACTTCAAATCCACATGCCTCAATTGCTCCTGTCCTGGTTATGGACACCCATTGGCTGCATTACTTGACAAGTCTTTTCCAACTTAATTCCAAACCTTATCCACAAAATCATATCTATTATGTTGAATATTTGAAAAACATGACCACATCCCTACCCTGTCACCTTTCCTCTCTCCTAAGAAGCTGCTCTCTATTCAGTTGTGTCCTAGAATCACTAATCTTTCCATTTGCTCTTCAATGAGCACTCTACACTTGGTCTACATCTTCCTTGAAGTGAGGTACCCAGACTGGGCAGACCCCTCTTGGCAAGTAGTTTGGCAGTATCTGAGCAACAAGTTACCTCACTTTTATGCATCCTAGAGTCATCTTTCCTTTTTCTTTCATTTTTGTGCACCTTCCATGTTCCCTGTCACTCATTTTCTACAGGATTTAACCATCCCAGATTTGCATGGTTGATTACTCCCATCTACCTGCAGTATCTTGCCTTGTCACTATTGCATAGCTTCCTGGATGAATTCAGATAGCAGCTTCAACCTGTCATTTAGAATTCATGTTTGCCCTTAAAATATTCTGGAGGTCCCTCATGGATTACTGTCATCTGTGTGTTTAACAGCTACGCTCTCTACCCTGTCTTCGAGGTGACAGATGAAAATACTCAGTAATACAGTGTCTAAGACAGCTTCAGTGTGTTGGCTATGGGTAACTTGATGTGACATTTTCAGCAGTGATTTAGCCTTGGATGACATCTCTCAGGCCAGCTTGATTCAAACATAACAAATTAGTCAGGAAGTCTCCCTTCTGAGATCTGTATTTTGTCACTTTATACAAAGTGTGTCTGACACTAATTCAGTGAAGACTGATGGTCTTTTAGTAACTTCTCAACATCGTCTGCTTCTCAGATGACCTATTCCCAGAAACAGAAGACCAACTCTTCCCTTGGCCATCCTATTTACTGTTTTGTGTTACTGTTTCTGTCCCTTGACAGTTTTGATACTGCCCCTTTACGTTCCTGCCATAAATTTATTCCATCTTTAATGGTCAAGGCTTGATAGGATGTTTGGATGGCTGGAGACTCGTGTGACCTGACAACACACACGATGTTAACACCATAAGCAATGACAACCATACATTTTCTGTTCCTGCTAAAACCCACTTGTATCCACCCAGCACAACAGCGGCAGTGTTTGGCTCAGTGTAAGCCTAACTGAAATATGCTCTTTATTAAGTCAGTTAGAACAGCATTATGCTGCATTTCAGTGCATTATGTTACATTACAATGCATTTTCTTTTTGCTCTAAAGCAGTTTCTTGAAAACACATCATTGCTGCTTGTCTCTCTTCTCCAAAATGCTCTGCAGTCTGTCTGCACAAGACAGTGACTGCAAAAGCAGGCAGCTGTAATAAGGCTTTTTCCTACATTCACTAAAACTTTGAGCCATTGGATATTTCAAGTCATTTTGTTGTGTTCTCATTGTGCAGGTTCACTGTTTCATAACGCTTTTCTTTCCAGCATAGAGCCTGTGGATCATTGCAGATCATTCCACAGACTGCAGCTGACCTGTCCCTCTTGCAACAAAAGAATCTACCTACATACGCATACGTACATATTTACGTGTGCACACACATACTTACACATAGCCAAATAAGAACATACATACACACAGAACTACAGGTTTTTATGTACATGTATATGGACACACACACTTACATATTGCACATGCATGCCTATTCCATATTTTACCTCCAGAACTAGGTGTTTGTGTATAATATAAATGCTGGTTTGTGACCTGACAGCTCGAACAGAACACTTCAGAAAACTCACTTGCAAGAAGTTATGCAATCAAATTATCATTGAAAGCCAAGAAGGAGGCAAGGAGTAGGCTTGAAAACACACAAGAAAACAACCCCAGTTATGCATCCATGAAAATAATCAAACGGGGATTTTTCAGTGACAGCCAGAGCAAAGGCAGCATACATAACACCAGAAGAGGGCTGAGGCTGATCTTTGATACAAACCATCACTGACATCTATCTCTAAAGGCCGATTAAACTCCTTGTTTGCTTTTAGACCAGGGTTCCTGTGGAAAGCACGTTATCTCTGGGCTCAGTGCTGACCCTTTAAAACAGAGGGAAATCTCACCACTCAGTATAACCATCACACTGCTGCTGTAGGAGAATGCCCAGACTAGACATCCCTTATGCATCAATTGGACCACTTGGAAAACACTGACTTAATTTAATGTCTGTCTGGCTATTAATAAAGAAAACAACCTTTCAAGCGACAATATAAAGAACACAGAAGGAACCCTATATATTTTGGGCATTTGTCTACAGCATGGAGCAAGAGATTCAGGGCTGCTCTGCCTGGTCAGGAGCTAGCTGCTCCATCACTCTCTCTTGAGGCATATTCCTCACAGTCATAAAGAAAAAGTCTTTTATTTGGTACCTCCCTGCTCCTCAAAGGAAACCACGAAGCTGTTCCAGTTTTGACAAAAACAAACTGCCAACATCTTTTGAAGCACTCCATCGACATGTTCCTTCCAGTGCCGCACGAAGGGAAAACTTATCTCCTTCCCTGGGCTTTGGATTAGCCTCAAATAAGCAGGAATAAAAAAGGAAGCCATAAATGTGAGATCTGAAAGACTTGGCCTCATGATCTCTGCAAAGACAGGACCCATCTATCAAAAGCAGCCATTTATATCACCCAGGACAAACTGGGGTCAGTGGGAATATTTGTAGGCTTGCATCCATGCAGCAAAGTGATTCAAATACTTGTGTGGCTGTAAGACCTTCAATAGCTTTGATTTTCCAAGCCTTTTCTTAGATGATTCCTGCAAGATGCAGCTCTCCGGCATATAAACTAAGGAATAAAAGCTGCAGGTTCATACAGGCACCCTCTGAATATTATCTGTAGAAGGTAGCAAAGGGTACAAGAAATCTTTAAGTGTAAAAACAATGTTCTGGTTAATTAAACAGAAAAAAAAAAAAAAGAAGAAATCTTGCCATTCTCAATATAACTTTGACATTTAATTTTATTTTGTTTTAATGTAAAACAGGCTTTCCCCACAGGAGACCCAGGCTGGCCAATTATAAAGAGGAAAGAAAAATGATTTAACGTTTTATGTTCTCATAAATCAGAAAGTTTGCTGGTGGTGTCAAACTCCAATGAATTACCGAGTCTTCAGGCTGTACAGTGTGTTCTAGAGCCTCGGACTTAGCTCAGGTTGGACCATAAACCCATGCATGCATCGTTCGTCAGGATAATTTCCTCATGTAAACCAAATGATTGGAATAACCCCTATTCTGCCACCACAGACTGGCTGCATTTAAAATGCAAAGCAAACAGAGCCATTAGCAGGCAAATCTTGGAAGCCTGGTTTCCAGAACATTCTGACTCAAGGCTTTCCAAAGTTCTTCCCATCACAGGGCATGCATGGGACCCTCATCTTCTCTAACCAGCCACCTGCTCTCATGAAACTAATGGAAACTTCTATCTCTTCATCAAATGACCTTAAAATTAACCAAGTCATAAGTTAATTGAGAGGGAGAGGAAAAAAAAGGCCCAGCACCATCACACAGCTTTCAGTTAGTTTTCAGTGGGGTTTTAGGGAACCAAATGAAAACTTAGAAGCACTGTCCTTATCTAACCAAACCATAGAAATACAAGGGACTGCAGCCTGAGCTAATGTCATACCTTCAATACACCAGGTTTGATTAAGAAGCCAGAGTTCCATAAAAGTCCCTCAATCACAGTCTCACACTGCAAACAGTAAACAGCTGAGCCCACACAATGACATTCACTCCTCCACTGCCTCTCCCTACATTTCAGGTCATAGTCATAGAATATTGTTTCCCATTCCCTTACATCAGCTGGCTTCTCCTGCCACCTTGGGCACAGCATCAGCTGCAGCTCTAGCAGGCAAAGGAAAAAGAGTCCCTCTTAGCAGTGTAGGGCCAAGGCAAACCTTGGGTTTTATCTGTTTATAAACCACTCGAGATCAACTCAGCAAAGCAGAGCAGGGGCTCAGAGTGGGGCAGCAGCTGCCTAGTCCTGAGCTGTTGGGGCTGTCACCAAGGCCTTTTGCACTTTACGGGACCTGGCTAGATGCCCATAGATTCATGTGCTAACATTGCTGATCCTGTACCTGCCCCCTCTTCCTTTTCTGCAATCCACCTTCTGCTCTGTGCTCACCCAGGGAAGGCACTTCGCTTTCACATCCAAAGCATCAGCCTTGTGGGACCTCAGCCATGTGGCCACTGCCAGGTTGAAGCCCCTTTTGCCATTTCCCATTATGTGAGAAAACCCATAGAATCATAGAATAGTTATGGTTGGAAATGACCTGAAAGTCACCTAGTTCCACCCCCCAATTTACTGTACCCAGGAAAGGACACCTGGTGCAGAAATGCTTGAGGGCACCTTGCACCAAACTTTAAAGGGTTTCAGCCTGAAAGGTGATTTACATCTCTCCAGTCTCAGCAAACCTTGCTCCTGAGGAAGGATCGTAGTCACAACACTCAACACAGCAATCTTCCTCACTGGCCCATGGCACTCCTCTTACTTTCTCTTTACCGCACTAAGTTCAATGTGTCTGCTTTAAAGGGCAAGTGGTTTGAAACAAGTTGTGCAATAGGCTGCTTACTGCTGCCCTTTAAGTTACACAGGGTGTACAGAGAGCTTAATTAAGAGACAATGCTGGGAAATGAAAACTTTCCAAAAAGCAGTAAATGTTACAATGAAAACGGGATGTTGAACTGGCAAACAAAACCCTCAGTTATTAACATTCAGCTTATAATAGTCTTGAGGGTAATGGCTCTATTATTCTTAAGAAATCCATATGTTGTTAGCCTTGCACCAGCTAATAAATTAAAGAAACCAGCAAGATGACCATAGCCATTAGCAACCTTTCCTAACAAGGAAAGAGGAGCTGCAAGGGTAAAATGCACAAATGAGGAAGATTAACACTGGTGTAATGGACCAATGTACTTGGAGTACACTGCCATTGCTTCAGAGGAACTCTGAACCGCATGAACATCCCTGACATTGTCACCTAGAAAAGTCAGCCAGGCCAGTGTTCCTCAGGAGGAAAATAGAGCATCTGATCAGATGTGAAGGTGACCCAAGCAACAGACCAGGATGAGAGACCCTTACACACAGTACTGTCGTGCTGATGCTCTGTGGGATCAGTCATGGAGGACAAAAGAGCTTCTGCTGCTAACAGAGCTTCATTGGCTTTGAGAGTTTGGGTATTTTTCAGGTTAAATGACTGGGCAGTCTTTGTTTCCAGAGCTGAACATCCTGGCTTCCTTCCCTGAGCTTCACAAGAAGAATCACTTATTACCAGATGCCTTTGCACAGGCAGCCACAAACTCAGTGCAGGATGTAAGTAATACCCCCAGGCACATCACTGTCTGCAAACTAATGGCATAAGGTGCCACTCATGCTGGGAGAGTGGAGAGTGAGGGAGGGAACCAAAGCAAGAAAATACTGACGTAGCTTCACATAGAAATAGAAATAAACCCATTCTATGCAATAGAAATGCCTCTAAGTCTCATAAGGGATTACAGATCTCTTTTGGAGAACAGTAATGGTCAGAAGTATGACAAAAATCTCGATATGCCTTGCCCATAAGTCAGGATGCATTGAGAGATGGACAAAACTACAGCTCTGCTCATGTCAAGAGAGCACAGTGTACAGATGACTGATAAGTATTGAAGTACATAATCTGTATTTGATTACTGATATCAAACAGGATCCCTCCTTAAAGAACGCAGCTCATTAAAGCACGATAATTTCCTATTTTATGAAAATAAGGAGAAAATACTCCCAAGAATAACATTATTTGTAAGCTCTTCTAATAGTAATAATACAGTTCAAGGAAATACGACTTTTACCGTCTTCCCCTCTGATAAAACCAGCATAAATCCTATTGCTTACTTTGGTATTAATAAAGAAAAGCTGGTAAACATCTCAGCACCATCAGCTAAGTTTCAGACATGCAATTCTGTCCAAGATGATCTAGAATTTCTCATGGGACAGCACTGAAGGTGTCTGCACCAGGCAGAGTCAGGTTTTAATACATTAAATGTTTCTCCTTTGTGTGTGCTCACACTCCAATAAAACACATATGGAAGACAGGGAAAACATTCATAAAGACAAAATTTCCTTTGATGGGGACTCATTGAAAGCAAAATCAAATCTGTTCTTAGAAAGGAGACTCCAAATTATGCGATGAATGCCTGGGATTTACATGGCACTCTGCACCTTCAGAGTACTGTAATTAATCATTCTTGTGCTGCGTGGCACAGTTTTCACACCAGGCTCTTCTCATGTCCAACTAGACAGGAATTCTAATGGCTTCTTCCCTCAGCTGGCATAATATGGTGAAACTCTGATTGTGGACCTAAAACGCAGGAAGCTCAGATTTGTGCTGACTGCTGCAATGACAGATCAAATACCTTTCTTTCATCAAAATTAAAGTGTGATGCTTTTGATGAAAACTTTTAAAAGTAATTTAAGGTTTGGTTTTTTTAATAAGATGAAGCTCCAGAGGGAGCCCATACACAAAGTATATATAGATACATATATATACACACACATATAAAATGTCTTCCAGGCTAATAGCAAAACTGCATGCAGAAATTTCTTCAAATTGATGTTTCAAACCTGTCTTTATTGAGTAACTGTAAGTTTCAACTAAATGGAATAAACCTCCAAAGAATCTTTACATAACAGGGCTTACTTTGTTTTCTTTAGTGTATGTATGTCAACAAATACAAAGCCTGTTATAATGGAAACATCCTCCATTTGATACCAAAGATACTGTAACTTTGCCTCAAATTCAGAAGAGTGCAAGGTAGCCTATAGTTAGTTATTCATAAGAGACCAAAGACACACAAAGGAAATAGTAATATAACAGTAAGATCATAGAATCATAGAATTGTTTTGGTTGGAAAAGCCCTTTAAGATCATCAAGTCCAACTGTTAACCCAGCACTAAACCATCTCCCTAAGCACCACATCTACAGGTCTTTTAAATACCCACAGAGCTGGAGACTCCACCAGTTCCCTGAGCAGCCTGTTCCAATGACTGACAACCCCTTCTGGGAAGACATTTGTCCTAATCTCCAGTCTAAACCTCCTCTGGTGCAACTTGAGGCAGCTTCCGCTTGTCCTGTCACTTGTTCCTTGTCTTTTGGGTTTTGTTTGCTTGGGTTTTGGTTCTTGGCTTTTTAAGTCTCAGTTTACTGACTTTCCTGACTGACTCACTCACAAGCTTCCATTAAAGCCCCTGGTAAGACCCCACAGAAGTGAAGGTTTGGTGGTTTTGCATCCCTGCCATGAAGGAAGCCTGCTACTACAATGTGGAGCAGAGTGCTATGATTGTTATTTGAGGATACCCTCCATGGACACATTTCACACCCATCTCTTCCCCACTTTTTCCTTCCCCAGGGTTCATCCTCTGTTCCCATGGCACAATTTATCTTGGTGTGTACTGGCAAAAGAAACCAAAGGGCCATGAACTGGAGCAAGCACATCAACCCTAGGGAGGGCAGGCTACTAACATAAACTCTTACATGAACCAGACTGCAGGAAAAGAATGCTAAAAGGAAAACTGAAGCTGGAGACAGAGTGAATGACTTTCCTCAGACTAAGACATACAGCAGGGAGAGAATCAGGAGGAGAACCTTGGAGTTACTGCCTCCGGACCCAAGCTGAGCATTGCTGACCCCATTGAGATGCCTGGCTCTTCTGCTTAGAATTACCCATTATTCCTTTGAAAAGACTGGGAACTGCAAACTGGGCTTAAAAGAATATAACACTTTGTCCAGGTTCCCTTCCCACTATTAAAAGCTCTTCCAGCCTTAAACACTCCAATGGACTTCAGTTTTACAGGCGTTGCAGATAACAGCCAGCTAGGGTACTAGTAAATAGCTCCCCAAAACAACATGGATTTTTCAGTGCCGTGCTTTTGGTGAAGAGCAGAAACACACAGATGCAGAAATGAACTGAAACAATTCTGTTGCTCTGTTTCATGTCTGAGAGCCACAGGGGAAAAGGGAAAGTTACCTGAGTGAAGAATGGAAATATTCGCTATGTTTGGCAGAGGCAGCATGATTAAAACGCACTGAAGCTGAAATAACCACTAAACTCCATCAAGAACAGCTTACCAACTCATACCACAAGTGTCCCATTTACAATACAGGGGAGAGTACATAAAATCCATCTCGTTTCAAGGCACATCTTATAACTTGTGACCATTACCATGAAAAAGAGATCTCCCAGAAGGTCTCACAAGCTGAGAAGAGAAGAAGAGCAAATCACTGTAACTCCAGTAACGAGAAGTTAGTCCTGTCAGCAGTGCTCCAATGCAACCATCATTTGCTCACTTGCACAGAAACGCTCCCTACATCTACTCACAGCTCTTTCCCCAAGAAAATAGTTTTCCATAGGAAGCTATTGGCTAAAAAATGAGCTGTTTATGACACTGTGGCAATTGCAGATAATTCCAGGTGATGTTTTCCTTGCCCTCCAGCACAGCAGCAGCGAGGGTTACTTGTGCTCCCTGGGATTTTGGCTGAACAGCAGAGGGGCTGCTCTGAAGTCACAGAGGCAGATCTATGTCCATGTATAAAAAGTGATCCTGCCAGGGGACTGTGCCAGGCAGGGACCTCAGTTCTTCAGGGGATCTCTATCCTCAGGGGATAGAGAGAAAGGAAAGGATGAGACACCATCACACAGATGAATAAAGGAAAACATTAGCCAGGAGAAAAGACGTTTCCCTAACTCCAAGAATTGCAATCATATTAAAAAAATCAAAATTAACATGGAAAAACCAGCCAACCAAAATGAAAAAAAGATTTTTTGAAAGATATTTAATTCTTTAAAATAATTTTGAACTTGAAATATTTCATTTTGATTTAATGGTTGCTTGGGGTGGGTTTTTCCCCAAAACTCCTCATTTCAGAAGAAATTCTCACATCTCAGTGCTTTACTTTGATTTGCAATTGAATGCTGTATTTTAATGGAGAGTTTCCCACAGGATGAGTATTCATCCTGTTGTATTTGTCACAATCCTGGAATGCCAGCTGACTTCAGGACTCACCACATTGGTTTAGAAATGACCATGGCGATGGTAATTAGCACTGGTACTTGCAAAGTGGCAGGAGTAACTGAACCAGCAAAACAGTGGACAACGCATCAGGAAATGCTTCTCAACAAGGAAGTCTGTTGTATTTTGAACTATGTCTCCCAAGACAAGTAACAAAAGCCCTACCCTTGAATCAATTGAAACAGAACACTTGAAAGCACACTGCAGGTGGCAATCACGTACCAGCCAAACAGATGGACAAGATGATCCCCTAAGGTTCTTCACATCTCTTAAATCTGAGGAAGAGACAAGCACTGCTGCCATGAGCAGGGATGCCAACAGGCATACCTGTTTTCCACGATTCCCATTATACAAGAGAGGAACCCCAGGAGCAGGACCAGGATTACTCCTGCACTGCACTGACTGAGGGTCTACACATGCTTGGGATAGCTCTGAATCTCCTCACTCACTTGGCATGGGCTAACAGGGGAAGTCTTGCAAGGTGTAACCCAAACCAGGCTGCAAAGCTCTCCCCAAAGCTGGGAAAGACTCATCCAACAGCTTCACTGCTCCTGATGACTGGGGCAGCTACTGCAGTAAGTGCCTAGCTCTGTCTGTAGAGGTTGTAGTGCTAATGGGTTTTGTAACCAGGGAGTCAGCACATGATGAGTTTCACCCTTGTGCCTATTCAACAGCAGGTGAGAGCATCACCCCAGTATCTTAAGCCTGGAGGGGTGCAAAAAGCAGGATTCAAAGCCTCTGCCTGCAAGACCGGGGTTGTGTGACAAGTGATGGAGGAGGCAACATCAGGCCTTCCAAGATGGTTTCAGCTTCACATGTTTCAGTGCATCCAACCTCATCCCCCGCACACCTCTCCGGGTGCTGCTGTGAGCATCAAACAGACCCATACAACTGTTTGATGAAGGTTTGAGGCTTGAACCAGTTAGCATCCTCACAGCAACAGACTGCTTTCCTGCATACAGGAAATGCTCTGCACTTTGATACAGCCCAAATCCACCCCAGTTATAGCTCTTTACTCACAGACTACTACTTCTAATTTTTATATATATATAAATATACATATATCTTTATATATATACACACATAGTCTACACTAATATCCATAAAAACCCAACCAGTGCCAGTCTTCATTTATCTCCCGTCCATTCTTCCAAATTTCTCAGTCAAAGATTAAAAGAGAATTACAATTTAAGGAAGAAAAGGGAAAACCAAGTTATTTCTGCATGGTTTCTGAACACCTGCTCTTTATGTCCTATTGCAAAACACCAGGCAATTAAAAACCTGGAGAGCAAGGGAAAAACAAAGCTTGTCTGCATATGGGGAATTATATATGAGACAGTAATAGCTGCACTTGCAGCCATGAGTAAGCTGTTAATGTGTGTGTGTGTGTGTGTGTTCAGTGCTAAACTACAAAGGCAAAGAATTACTGGGATTCGCATGTTCAAACTCCAAAGCAAAGCACCCATAGCAACCTCAGTTCTATTCATCCTGCCCTCTGATGCAGTGCTTGTGCGGTGATTACACGTTCCTGAGCAAACTTACATCCCTCAGATGATGCAAAGCAAGGTTAAAGAAGTCTTCAGATTAATAAAGTTCTTCAGTAGACTCGTAAGATTTACAGCCAGAGGCATTTAAAGGCACATTTTGAACTGTCTTGATTTGGGGAAGGAAATAGATGTAAACTGCATCAAAGTATTTTCAACTCATCTATTACTTTTTACTCTTAAAATACCCCTTTTCACATATTTTACAGCCTCTCAATGTGAGACATGAGTAACATATTACTCATTTTACCTTTTGCTGTTTAGTTTCCACTTCAGTGCTTATGCTCCAAAGAGAATTGAAAAATACCATTTACCACGATTATTTGGGGTTTTTCCCTACTTTTCCTCACTGGAATGTTTTTATAATGATTTTTATACACCAGTATAACACTGTATGATGATATTTATGATAATGAGAGTCACACTGTAGATTTCTAGGCATTTTGCTATTTATTTTTATCTTAACCTTCTAATAATAGTATGCTTACACATTCATGCTGTCTGTCCAGTAAATGTGTAAATTTGGACGTCCTCCCATCTTTTGAGCTCAATGGCTAATTTCACCCAAATGTGAAAGAGGAGGATGTGAGCCTCCAATATAACTGAGTTCCTACAAGCTTAATGGGAATATAGGCAGGCTAGAGAAGACAGACACGAATTAGAGTGGCCAGTGACACCCCAGAAGAAAGGCAAGGAGAGCAGAGCCATCTCCCATTCTACTTTACAGCAGCCAGATGGCATTAATGTACTGGTGATGGGAAGCTCCAGGTTAGCCAGGCAGTTGTGGTGGTGATGGAGAGAGGAGGGACAAATCATAGTACCTTTTCTCACTGGCAGTGTACCTCAATGCTCCCGACGGGCAAGCTTTGCCAGCCAGATCCCAGCACTGTTTCCAGTGAGGATTGGGAGTTGTGGCTTGGACACATCCCACCTACAGGGCATTGTGCACAATGGAAGGATGAAAGTAGTCTTGCAAAGAGGGGCAGCAGTAATGAGACTTGTAAAAGCAGCCGGTTAATGTACCCTGAAAAGGGGCTGTAGGGGAGCAGACCACAGAGCTGCTGCAGTGTTCAGCATGGCCAATACATGGGAATGGAAGGAGAACGCTGCTAGGAGCACTCTGCTCATGCTGAACAGAGAACTGTGCTATGCACATAAAGTGGGTTGCATTTTGAGGTGACTCACTTCTTTATGCTATGCAGCTGCACCCTTTGGATGCAGTAGAGTCCTACATAGGCATTGGCAAGGTTCTTGGTTCTATGCACGCTGTCCCAAGCCAGAAGGTACCAGGTGAGCTCCAAACCCCAGAGAGACTGAGTCCTCTCTTACAGGCAGCCACCTTAGCACCCTTTACAGCAGCACCCTTATCTTGCTTCATGCTGTTGCAGCAAGAGTAGCTTCTGAAGCAAGAAGGACCAGTTATCTTGCTTCAAGTCCAGGGAAAATGAGAAAAACCTGCTCAAAATCACGCCCATGATGTCCTTCCTCTGGCTGCTCTCCACAGGCATCACACAAGCACTAATACCAGATCCTAACCTAAAGTAATACAGGATCAAAACCAAATGTCACTCTTTTTTGCCTCTTCTCAAAAGCCAACAAACAGCACTCCACAAAAGACAATAACAGCAAAAAGCACTAGATTCTACTAGGTATCACATATCAGACTGGTTAGAAAATAGAGTAACAGGATACTCCTGCTGCTCCTCTTACAGCAGTAACTTCTGTAACAATAAAATGTATTGATGGGGAATAAAATACTCCTTATTGTAATCTTGGTTACAATCCAGGAATTGCACCTGAAAACTATTCCATGAACACTTTGATGCTCTGCAAGACTCAATCACAGTTTGGGGTTTAGAGCAGCCTTGCCCTGGCATCTTAAGAACCACATAGATGGACCTGTCCCTTGAGAAAGACCACCTGGTACCAGAAAGGTTCTGCGTGAGAATACACAGGTAAAGAAACATCAGTTCTGCCCAGTATCTGCACCTGAGTTTATATTCTGCCACTTCTGCCCTCCACAGTTTAAGCTAAAAGCCCTTTCTGGATATACCTTATCATACAGCAGATAGTAAATGAGACCGTGGAGTACACAAAGAGAAACACATCCACCTTCCTTTAGCTCAGAGCCGCACAGCAATTCCCACTTTGCATGAAGCCATGGTATCTTCCAAGAGGACTACAGGTAGAAATCAGTGCCAATTAAATTCTGTGCACCCAGAGATGTTTCTCACTTAATAACAACTACATGGGGCCAATCATGCCTTCCCTATCTCTCTCAGAGCTCTAACTGATGCATAGGGAACAGCTGGTTGTTCATTCTATCCTACCAGAGATTGACTCCAGCAGTCCTACACATGGATTACAAACAGGCCAACATGTAAGGCTTATGTGGAGATCAGGTGGGATGTGTCAGTCAACAGGAGTGGTGGGGACATGGTGCTGGATAGTAAAGCAAGAAGCACAGGGACCCTGTTAAGGTGAGAAGGGAAGCATCTGCCCCAAGCCTTTCAGCTGGGTGGTCTATGGGAAGAGTGTGAAAGGCAGCAGGAAAAGGAAATTCAAAGGATCAAACCAGGGTAGGATGCAGAGTGCTAAGCTAAACAGAGTTTGGGATTGAAACCCTCTATTCCCTTTGTGGTATCCTCAGCCATGCCCAAAAAACTGTCCATGAACATTCCCTGTTTTAGGAAGAGGAACACAGGAGCTCTCTGGAACGTAAGAAACCATGCTGCTCCCACAAAAGACAGCCTGTGATGCACAACACCCAGCAAACATCTGCTCAGCTCTCACTGTTCAGGAGTTTATCAGGTTCAGCTCACACAGCAGCAGCACCATCATTCACATAAGCCCCTTTGGAAAGGGCAATGCTGCTGTCAGCTTTTACTGGAGCCAGGTTCTGCATTCATCACACCCAAGCTCTCCTTGGAGAAGCAGCGCTTTCCCAAGACATCCTGGAAGAGGGAAGCTATGCATCTTCTCTAACCATATAGCTGGCCCATGAGGAGCAGCTGTGGCTGTTGGTGTAGCTGCAGCCCATACCTCTAATAGTTCCTATAGTTCCAATAAAGGAAGCTTTGCTTGTGAGGATGAAGGAGCACTGAAGGAGACCCCCTTGATTAAACTGGGTTGTTCTGCTGAGAACTCCTCAATTCACTGCCTTGGTTATGCCTGTTAGAGCATACAGCATGCAGCAAGGTGACATGAATTGTCTTTTATTTAATTGGAAAACACCCACAGAGTTTAGAAGTAGTCATTTAGACAGGCAAATCAATAAAGGAAATGGTAAGCATGAGAATACAGTGCGACCGTGGAGCCTGTGTGGGTTCTATATGCTTTTCCTTAATAAAGATTAACTCTTGCCGAGTTCGCTGGCATGCCTGGACCTGGATAATAGCAGACCTAGCAGATTCTGCCCTATAATGTTGAGGAGGAACTTTGTCCTTATGCATACATCTTAAGGCAAGAGAATAAGCCTTTTGTTAAACAGGCTAGAAATTTATAAGACTTAGAAATTTAGAAGACATTGCAGAGAAGGCAGAAGAGAGCAAGAACTTCATTCCAATGGTTGTGAAGCTGCATGAAAAGTTACATTTCTGTTAAAAGGAAAAAGGAGCAAAACCTGGTTTGCAAAACAGCAAGGGCTGCATTTCCACAGAGGTCTAACTGTTGTAAGGCAAACTGCAATGAAGGAAACAAGCAGAGAAGCGATTCCAGCTTTTCCACTTTCAACTTTCCTTGTCCTTTTACCTCTACCCTTACCAGTGGCTGGGCAAATCCCTCCCACAAAGCCTCCCTAAAAGCTCAGGACTATTAAGAACAGTTATTTAGCTAAAAAACCCTCCAGGTTTCAAGAAAAAAAGAACAGCAAAATCCCCCCCAATTCCTACAGTTGCTTAGTTTAGAATTGGGTTTGTTTTTCTGATTTCTCTTTGGCATTCGTTCCCCTAAACCTCCAATCACTTTCACAACAGGCTTATGCTGAGTAGCTCCAGGCAGCTGGGAAAAAATATCCTGTTTAGCAGTGTAAGTATCTCTGCTCTCACTGGTGCTAATAGGAGTTCCGTGCATAAATCACAGCAGGCACCAAAGGGAGAACAGATCCTGAAGCCTACAACTGTCTGCCCACTGCTTGATTCTCTTCTCATTTACACCAATATATTGGCCTCAGGGGGAGTGCTTCAGCATGCCTCAGTGTAAGTGAGAGGAGAATCAGGCCTGTGGGATGAGAACAGAGAACTTGATACCTTAGCCTGCTGGCAAAAGTCAGAAAGAGGGTTTGCAGTAACAAAGGTTGGCTCAGAATGGCACCTCAGAAGCTGATAACATGGGACAGTTTGGGACTCATGCTCCAAACTCAGCCATCCTCACCCCTCATCTCAGCCACAGGCTGCCCAGCCATACCTGCATCTCCCCTGCATGTACTTCACAGGAGTACAGTTAACTTGGAATTTCCTTACTGGGGTGACAACTGATCAGAACAGGGTCTTGGAGGAAGTGGACAGGGCTGAAAATAGCCTCATGTTCAGAAAGAGCATCTCTCTCAAACACTGTGTGACAGAAGACGAATCAGCCAACCTCTTGGCATCAAAGGCATCTTCTGGAGTATTGGACTACTAAAGCAGAATATTCTTTCACCTCTTTCTTTCTCCTATTTGGAAGTATCTAGAAAGTGTACATGCAGTATCCTCTCCAAACTAGCCCAGGTTCCAGGGAAGGGGAACACACAAAGCAAAGTAACCCTGGCAGAGTTTTCATTTGCTAAGTTTGATGCCTTTGGACTAGCAGTAGCAGAAGGGCTTCTTTTAATATTGCCTGGCCTCTATGATGCCCTCCAAAATGCCCACTGGGTTCAGGGTAGGTATTCCAAAGCAGGGCAGGAGGTGGTTTTCTCTGCTAAGCACATGCAAGAGCGTGCAGAGCAGGTCTCTGGGGCAGTGTTTCCTCTTTCCCTGCTGTGGCTGACTGGAGGCAGAGCAATTGCTAGGGATGCTGTAGAAGGGAAATAACATGACTAGGGGAGCTTAATGGGGCATAGCTATAGCTGGGGTGGACCAGGAAGTTCCTAAGGGGACTACAAATAAACCATAAAGGTAATATTTCACAGGGAAGGTCTGCCAAGCAACCTGTCATAGTCATTGCTCTATAGAGTTCTACTGATATTAGAAAGCAAACCTCTGTTTCAAAGGAGTATTTTCCACCAGGATTTTGAGGTTTTGTATATGTTATAGCTGCAGTTCTTCAGTTCTTGTTTCCTCTCAAACCAGCACTTTATTGATCAACATAAACAAGTAAAAAGCAAACAGCTCCTTAAAAGAAGTACTTTTCATTTGCACTTGTGCTCAGCTGGAGGAGGAAATACATAATAAAATAAATGGATTTTTTATGAGTTCCTTTTCTTCTTATTGACAAAGTGTATTTCAATAAAGGCTTTATTTCCTCTCGCTTGATCCCACACTAAAGTTGTGATCCCATACTTTGGACATCAGTCTGTTGCCATGGAAATAATCATAATATCACCAAAAATGCATTATTGTGACTTCACTGCAGGATCAAGGAGAGAGAAAAAGACAGGCTGCAAGGGATCAAGGCCTTAAGCAGCAGTAGCCTCAGTCATTAACACAAAGAAAGAGAATGATTATGGAAAAACACATTCAAGGCAAATTCACTTCTATTCCACAATGTTCAAAGACCGTTTTCCCTAGAAGGCAAATGCTTTCTGAAGCACTTATCTAAAACAGATCCTAAACACCTCGGTTTCATTCTTCCAATCTGTAATTCCACTCAGCAATTTGACACATGCCCTTTCTATGAATGAATCCTGCTATTTTTCATTCCATTCCTTCCCAGTGCCCACTCAGGACCTCTTTGCTGTGTTTGTAGGCCCATGTTGTCAGCAGAAGGACTAATGCTTAATTCAAAAGAACTGTTGCAACTGCAGAGTCTTTCAGTTCAAGTGATGTTGGTGATGGGACGAGGTGATGTGCACCAGGATCCTACCCTGCAGTGGAATAGCACATGGCCAGAATAACATGCAGATCTGATAAGCTCTCTCTAAGCCTAAAAGTACTTTCATATACTGAGTATCCCCAAGGCTGTGTTTTACCTCTATAAAGTGAACTTTCATGTTCACTTTCACCCTCTACTATAGCACCTCCCTACACTGGTTGAGACAATTCTAACTCTCACCCAAGACAAAGCCAAGGACTTCATGGATCCCACCAAAAAAGACTTTTCTTCAGCTAGTCACAATTGAAAGGTGCAAACTTTCAGCCCTTCTCTTATACCAAGCATCTGGTTAAACCTGAGACTTCATCAAGGACCCTCCACATCCCAGCAGGGCTGTGTGAATGAATTAAAGCCCCGAGGCAAAATCAACATTGGCACTTTGAGAACTTAAACAGCTCAATGGGGCCTGCAAGGTGGTGGGTGCTGCCATTCCCTGCTGGTGTAATTCCTGACAGGAACAGCAACCTTACAAGAGCAATAGCAGCAGGCACACTGAAAAACTCCATAAGAGAGTTGTGACCTTAATGATTTGCTCTCAGGCCGTATTTGCTCTTGTGAGCAGTGTTCCAGTGATCATTCTTTGGGGTTGCCTTAAGCTGCAGAAGAGGTGCTGCTGCAGAATACAACTTCAGACTTTGAGCTGTAACAAGCATGACTTCCTCCCGAAAGGCACCAGCCTTGGCAGCTCTCAGGGCTCCTTTCCACATATCCCACATCAAACAGTTTCCCTCTGCAATCCTGTCTTAGGAAGAAAATGGGATTTGCAGTGGTCACAGACAATACAAAAGGTACTGGAAGAAAGATTAGGGAGAAAGAGAAGAAAGGAATGGTTGAGATAAGAGTGCTCCTTCCTGGGTTTTCTCATTTTCTTTTGGATGAAAAACTTATGTTTCTTTTGACTTCCAACATGCACACACCATAAACCTGTGATTACTTATGAATTTACATGTATACAACTCAGGTTTCTCAGCATTACTCAGTTTTCCAAGTGAGAAAGCCTAGAGCATCTGTACCACATAACAAAAGACTACACAACCCCATTAAGAATGCACTGGGGTTTTTTGCCTCCAGATGTGTGTAAAGCTGCTGGGAAGCCTCAGAATTCAGCAGATTAACTGCTCTAAATGTCAGCTGATAAAGGGCACTGAAGCCAATGGCTCATTCACACTGCACAGATTTAATTACCTGAATGAAGTACCCTCCAAAAGAAATGCAGGGCCGGTTTGGTTGGGAGGCTTTTTGGTGGCTGTGGTTTTAGGTTTGTTTTGGTTTGCTGGGTTCTTTGTTACCTCCTCTTCAGTTTGTATTTTTTCCTTCCTAATTGAAACTAATTTCCCTGGCTGTTCTATTTTAGAAAACACCTGGAACGGGGCTATTATTTCAAAGAGGTAATTATGAAATTAGAAAGAAAACTGTGCTACTTATTTCTTTAATTACAGATATAAATAGGGACTATAATGCAGAAAGTGCTTACAGACATCTCCCTGGCTTGTGCAGGAAGAAAACTGCAGACTCTGCTACTCGTCTAATTCCAAGGAGACACAAACCAAGCTAAAATGAAGAGGTTGCTAAATCTACTGCTGAGTTCTGCTTGAAACTCTGATGAGGCCATTCCCTCTCATAGCCCTGTTTGTGCAACCAGAGCAAAAACTGTGAGGGGTGTTTTGGGTTGGTTGGTTGGGGTTTTTAAAGCTTCCTCAGCTTTTAGTACACCACTGGAGCCAAACAACGATACCTGCAGGTACTGTGGAAAGCGGGACTTCTCTGATCCTGGAAGGAGCACAGCAGGATGAATGCATAATAGCAGCCCATATTCTTTGCCAGAAGTCTTAACCACTTGCCTTTTTGAGCTGGAAAAGCAAATCCTACATTAAGGTGTCCACAGATAAAACAGTGCAACCCCAGTTGATACAGAGATGTATCGCATTAAACAAAGATGACACTGGAGGTTGTTAAGAGCAGGCAGGATAAGACCATCTCAGGAATAAAAGGGCTGAAGTCGATCTCAGGTGGGTCTAGAGGTTATCCTGGGGCCTCTCCTAACCCTATGCACTTACAGAGCCTGTGCTCTAGGGGACCTGGGCCAGCACAGCCCAGTGCAAGACAGAAAGAGCAGCAACACCAACAACCAGAACCAAAAGCAGTTGCTCACCATCCTTGTTCAAAGCCCTCTTATTTCATCTGGCTGCAGTGACAGCTGTAATTAGGGACCCAACACAGCATAATGCTTGCCAGAAATCAAGGTGGCCCCACACAGAAGTCATATAAAGAGGCAACTTCCACAACTGACCCCTCTCTGACATGACCTGGTCATTCTCCATCACTGATCTCAGCTCTTTTTTCCACCCATGACTCCCAAGCCACCTGACAGGTAATAAAAGCCTGCATCAAAATGCACAGCACACAGGATGCTGTGAGCCAGAAGTGACATTTGTCTTGCAGACCTGGCAACCTGGCAGCGTGGATTGGGGCCAGGTATCACAGCATTGTTTGATCTTTCTGCTGAGGCTGTAAATCACTTCCATGGGCAGCTGAATGGATAGAAAGAGAATCTGCTTTGTTGACTATTAAAGCAAGATGCTGCTGTGTCAGTGGCAGAAGACATAGTTAAGCAACCTAAGCAGCCCCTGCTGTCTGCAAGCCTTTAAAGATGCCCTGAGTTTCAAAGAGAAGGTTTAAAATGCTGCATTTTTCTTGCATCATCAATAATTGTGTCTTTTCCTTTCAGTGCATTGCTGTCCATGAAGATCTGCTCAGCACCAGCATCCCAAAATGGGTTAATGGAGTCCTGGGAGGATATGTGCCGTTTCAAGCCCAGTCTCACTCAGACAGGAAAATTCTGCATTCCTTTGCTCTCCAAAGACCTCCAAGACCCTTATGCCAGTAGAACCAAACGTGCCCACTATGTGTGGTTAACAGCATTTTGAGCAACAGACATATGCATCTCTTTTCACTCCTTCCTTCCCTCATAAGGTGAAAAGAGGGGTGGGGGAAGCAAACTCTTATTTCATCTTTGTAGGGGATGGTACTCCAGCACTTACCATTAAAGTACCAGTAATGCAGCAGCCAGGGAAGCTGCCCAAGCTATGGGCTTTTTCCATGTTAAATCATTCAAACCTCAATATTCTCTTCCTGCTGTCACAATCCAGCCACTTTCATGAATACCAAAAACATCTCCTTAAAAATAATCTTTGTTTCCTTCTAGTTGTTTGAGGCTTTCTACCAGGAGACTTTTTACATATCAGAGAGAAGAGGATGAATAAGCGGTGCATACATAAATAGGGGGTAATATACTTAAGGAAGACAGATACGCATTTTTCACTCTGTTTTTAATAGACAGGCCAAAACAGAGAGCTTTTTATTTGTGAAAGAAGTGGAAAAAATGAAAGCAGAGACACAGAAAAATCTCGTCCTCTGTTTTCCTAGATCACAGACTCATTGGGCATGGGCTAAGAAATCCCTCTAAGTGCTCGTCTATGACATCCTTCAATCTCAGCGCAGCACAAAGATTACCTTCCAAACTCATCCCCACACTGGTTAAGTTATTCTGACTAACTTTCTCCTTTTCTTTCTAAATACCTTTTTTTATACATATTATAAATATTGTATACCTCTTATAAATATTATTAAATAAATATAATAAACACCTATTCTAAATTTCTTTTCCCTTTTCTTTCTAATACCTTTTCTTTCTAAATATAAACAGATTTGCAGCACTAGAGCTAGGGAATAATTCCAATGAGAACACCTCTAAAACTGACTAAATTGTACCAAACACATTCCTAGTACTGAAGCAACATTTTTGTCTTGAAGAAACAATAAAAGTTATCTAACAACTTCAGATGGGGAGTTTATGAGATCTGGCACTTTTGGGGCCAGAGGAAATATTATTGTAATGAATTGAATTTATGGAAGCGCTTCAGCTGGATCATTACTCTCAGAGCTATAATGTTTAACTTGAAATAGTGACTTAAAGCTAGATTTGTTCTCAAAAGCAGGATTTCCTGCTGAATGTGGGTGCCTCCTTGCAAAGTTACAACCCAGAAGACTTGACTCAATCACAGCCTTTCCCCAGGAGCAGTTAAACTCCTCAAGCACTTTCCTTCCCACTGAAAGCTATTACATCCCTTAAGTTGTTATTGTAAGCCTGACCAGGGCAGCAGCAGTGGCACCCAGTTCTGGCTTGATGCTGGACAGGCTGGAGCGAGTACAGCTATGAAAGGCTGCACCCATGGCTCTCCTTTCTGGAGTTCCTCCTTAGGGTGAAGGGAGTCCAAACAGCAGCCACCCATTTCGGGAGAGAGCACTCACTGCTTCAGCTGTCCAAGCTGTGATGCCATGCAGGAAGGATCTAAAAGGGGCGAAGAGGAGAGGCAGAGACAGCACAGCTCCCAAACCTAGCAGTGAGGATGCTCGCAGAGCCCAGGGCTCGCCTCTGCCCTGTCCTTCTGCACAAGCAGCTATGAAGGGTATCTTTTCCCCATTCTGCAAATGCTGCATCCATCTGGGCTTGTGTTCATCAAGTGCCCCCCCTCTGTCTGACAGCACGTACAGCAGAGGTGGAAGCCTCTCCATCCAGTACAAAGGATCACATTCCTGTCTAGATGTGTTGCTTATACGTAGCACAGGAGTTATCTCCAGTCCATAATCTAGTGCAGCTCTCAGCGGTGCAGCAAGCTTCTACATTAATAGAACCCCAGGGGTATTTCAGTACATGGACTAAAATACCATTGAAATTAACTAAAGATATTTGTGATTTTAATTCCTTCCTTCCCTCACAATCTGTCCAATACAGAAGATTACCATGAGTTACTTAATTCCATGTGTAAGTTAAATGAAGTAGCGGAGACCATTCCAATGTCAAAGAACTATGAATTTGTCTATTTATAAGGTCTATACATTCTTCAAACCTAGACTGATTTCAGGAACTGCATCTTCAAAAGCCAATACGTCTGCTATACCCTAACACGTTACTGTTTCACCAGAAGTCCTTTAGTTGGATGACCTCTACTATGCATGGCATTTGAAACTGTTTCTCATCATTATAATGCCAAAAAAGAACAGATTTTCAAGTTTTCATCACCTTTTCCTTTTGAGCTGTTTTGATGGCTGATATTACCAATGTTTATTAGCACCACAGGAATATAACACTACATTGACACTTGCATTTAAACTGGATCCCTAAAGAATTCAAAGTTATTGCTTCACATACAGCTACAGTCGAAGACAGCTTCTGTACTGCATCGCTCCACTACTATTGTATCACATCCAGCTGAGACTCATAGCCAAGACAATATTAGCAGAAGGTTCACTCAGTCATTTGCCCATGGACACACATAGTGCTCTTCCAACTCTTATAAAAACAGCTTTTACATTTCAAGTATTGTGGAAAACCATTAAACCCTTTTCTTTCAAGTGATATTTCTGACACCATCTGACAAGAAGGAATGAAAACTTAAGTTAAAGCTGTTGTTCTATCCTTAATCTACTGAACTGTGATTAGGAAGATGCACTGGCTTGATAACTGCGTCTCTAATGTTGACATATCCCTTGCATGTTTAGCCAAAAAGCAGCAACCTCTAGACACAAGGGCTTATGAAGCAGCAGTTAGGGAATACACAAGTTACAATCCTTCCCTCACCTATTTCAGAGAACTAGTTCTTATTAACCTGATATAGTCAGAAGGAGGCCCAAAGGGAATGGCTGTGCACTACCAGCAGTGCCATGCATCACTGCCAGGCTGATGGCACTAGTGCAGCCTATGACAATAGTCTGTGACAAAGCCTCCAAGTTAATTACACAAGCATTATTTTCCTCCTCCCTTCATTTTTCAGAGCCCCTTCTAACAGTGCTTCCTAATGAAAAACAAGGGGACAAAGTTTTCTCTCTTTTGTATGATTTGGTTCCCTCAGATTTGCTCATTGGGCTGAATCCTTCCAGTCCCTGCCTTACCATTTACCACGCAGCAGAGGTCTGACACCTTCCCTACTGAGACAAGCGGCTTTGCCTTCTCCTTTGGGCTCCCTGCACTCCTCCAAATTATTCTGATTGATATAGACCTCGATCCATGCTCATTAAGCAGAGATTCTCTTATCAAGCACTGCTCCCATGGCAACAGCATCAGGCGAACAGGTGCGTGGAGAGATGAGATGGATTAACCGACAGCCACCCCTTGCCTCTGCCCGCAGACTGCATTCGCGGGGCTTATTTATAGCAGGTAGTAATTAATCCGTGTGAGTCATTTCATTGAGAAGGGGAAGAAAACCCACACGGAATGATTAGCAAGAGTCCCAATTATCCCCGTACGTTTGATTCTGCACATTTCATCGCTATCAGATAACACGGAACGGTTGGATTATCATTGGTGTGGAGATGTCACTGTGAGAAACCCTCACAAGCGCTGCACACTCTCACAGCCGCAGCACTAAAGCTTGCATCAGTGTTGCTGCAGTGAAGGTGGAGCAACGAAATAGAGACATTGCTCCATAATAAACATATAGATACAGGCTTTAGTTGGCTTTACTTGGGGTCCCATAATAGTGTCGGGAGGGAATTAAAGGTACAGCACAAGTCTTCAAAAGCTTTGACAGGAATAACAGAAACCAGGTTTCAGCCCTGATACCAACTCCTGCTGTGGCCTGGAGCAAGTCCCTCGATCTCAGGTGTAACTTGTATAGTGCCTCTTTTCCTGGGACTAAAAGCAGTCTGAAAACACTTAGGAGACACCTCTGACAGCTAGCTTGGGAGGTTTGTGATATATTAGAGCTGTATAGACACTGATTTTTGGAAAGTCATCTTGCTGTTTCAAAACTTGGTGGGGAAATCCTTTTGAGCTTCCCAACAGATGATGCTCAGAGATCATTATGCCCACAACTGACGGCAGCAGCTTGCTGCCACAAGCCTTTCTGCCAAGTGTTCCAAGAGCACTAGCAGCAATGGGTGATTGCTACTATAATGTTAAATACAATCTTTTGCTGTTAGCAGGATGCTACTTATAAGTAATCCTGGAAATGTTCAGAATAAGTTTAAGTTTAGTTACTTACCATGCTTCTGCTATTATACCTTATCAAGGAGTATTGTTGAAGACACTGGGTTACACCTGGGAGATCAGCAGTGCTTTCAGAGAATGATCTGAGTATTTTTTTTAACTATTTGGGATTTTAGTCTGTTTCAGTTGAGGGTTTCTTTTGTTCCTGTAACTTCTCATGACACACAGCTGAGGAGATAGAGGTGCTTAGGGCAGTGGTCTTTTTGTTTGTCTGTTTCATTGGCTTTTTCAGGCTCACAGTCCTGTATCTAAATGCATGTTCACAGCGTGCTATGCACTTCAGTGACATTGTTTGTCATGAACATATATAGTTTTATATGAGTGACAAATAATTAACTTGCTAGTCAAGGATATCGATGCCCAGAGAGAACAAGATTAGTGGGTTGTTTTGTTTTGTGGTTTGTTTTTTTTTTTGTTTGTTTGTGGTGGGTTTTTTTGTTGTTTTTTTTTGGTGGCTTTGTTGTTGTTGTTGGGTGTTTTTTTGTTTGTTTGTTGTTTTGTTGTTTTTTTTTTTTTAATTCAGTCTCTAAGGAATGCCGTTATACCTCACTCTCTGCCCTAAGTTTTGGTTTTGCCTACCTTGACATCTGTTTTTGAGGGTTCATCTATGAGATGTCTTTTGAACAGACTCATTCCGCTTGCTCTGAGCTGGTCTTACATGTGACAGAAGCTCAAGCTGTTCAATGCTGTCTAATGTTGTGTGACCATATGGTCTCTGTTGGGTTTTCTGGAATTCCCTTGTCCTGTTTTCT
>JANHGB010040530.1:17070-33091 GCA_026283785.1 Coracopsis vasa | reverse complement strand
TGCCCAGGGAAGTTGTTAATGCTCCATCCCTGGCGGTGTCCAAGGCCAGGTTGGACAGAGCCTTGAGTGACATCGTTTAGTGTGAGGTATCCCTGCACATGGCAGGGGGGTTGGAACTTGATGATCTTAAGGTCCTTTCCAACCCTAACTATTCTATGATTCTATAAATCTCTCCCCAGGTTTCTGATGGTCTAAATATTTAAAGATAGTGGGCAATTAGCAGGGGCGTGGGGACATGTAAAAGAAGATGTGTGACACCCAATTTTCTTCACAGCCCCACCACACTAATTTGAAATGAGGGAGACAAGCAGGAGTGCTGGCCTTGTGATCTCCTGCATCTTTGAGCAGCAAGGAGAGGCAGTCAAGAGAACAGAGTTATCACCTCCCTTTTCCTCCCACCCAACATGAAAACCAATGGGAAGAGAGAGACTGAATTCCTAAGGCACACAAGAGAGAAAGCTATTTAATGCTTGACTGTATGTAACTGGATTTGCCAACATGGTTTTAACCAGTGGAGCTATTTCTGTACATGTGAAAGTGCAAACCTAATTTAGATCAGGGAATGAAATTTCCTTGTTGGTGTAGCTTAGATCAGTTCTCAGAATAGAATAAAGGACTTGGGCCAATATAAATGCATCTTCATTAGGATTTTTTGCTGTTATAGCTGTAACAAATTGGGCTGTGTTTTTCTTTTTCATGTTCTTCAATGACACTACTATGCCAGCAATGCTTTTAAGAGCAAGCCTTACTTAGGCAGGTCTTGCGTGAGTCTGTCAAACAACCCCTAGCAAAAGCAAACAAGCTCTCACTAGTCAGATGCGTAGGCAGACCCAAAGCAATAAGAGAATTGGCTGGCTACAATATACAGTAGGCTCCACTGAAGGACAACATGAAGTAGATTAAGGCCACTTGACATTCAGGATGTCAGATACTCAGGTAGATGGAAAAACCCATGGCCATGTGAATTGTGGTGAAAAGCAGCTAAGCAGCATGCCTGCAAGTTAAAAATTCTCCTTTGGAGTCGCAAAAATGTATGTGCCAAACACTTATCTTTTAGTAGTTCAGGTCTTGAGTAGCAAATTATTTCCATTCTTTGAAGCACTTTCCTGGCATCCAACTGAAATCAAATGCAAATTGTAGGATCCATTTTCCTGGCACTGAAAAAATCCATCATCTCCTTGTTTTCCACTGCATTGTTCCCAGCACCCCTTCACAACAGGCCAGGTTTTCAGGGGTGCAGAGCTGTCTGGATAACATCAGGTTGAACTTTATTCTTCTACCCAGTTCTGTCATAGGACCCTCCGTCGTCACTGACGTCAGAAAGAAAAGCGATTCTTCCCCAGAACAGACAGCTGAACCCCCCTGGACAGTAAGTACAGTAACATGATGAAGTTGCATTTTCTGTCCTCTGACACAGTGTTCCTCTTCAGGCCAGGTCACTAAACCAAGTCTCTGCTGGAGTCTTGTCCTCTCCTTATTTAACAAGGTCCTTTGCATATTGCTTCTGAAAAATTGAGCTGAATGACTGGGACCTGCTTTCTCTGTTCTTGGAAGTTGTGCCCTTTTCATCTTTACAAGCTTTGTTGCTCCACACTAGGTAGTCTGCAGTCATCAGATCAACTGTTTCTGATGGGAAACTCTCTCCTAGCATCTTTAGGAAATGCAGTATGCAAACAGTGACTTTATATTTTGCTATTTGAACAAATAATTTGCATGCTACTAATAAGAGCACATGCCTTGAGAGAAACCAGTGATGTGTGAAATCAGTGATACCAAACACGTAAGTTATTTCGGTAGCTCTGAGTTCAGAGCAGTTCAACCTGGCTGTGGGCTGTATATGATTGTGCTCGGCTCCATGGTGGAGTGGGTTTCAATCGATCTGTGGCTCAGCAGCAGCCCTGGAGCCCAAGGGAAATGCCAGTACCTGCAGCTTGGGAATGGGAACCTGGTGAGAAAGGCTGCTTTGCACAAAGACAATGTCACTAGCTTACTTTATACTAGCTGATGTTGCCAATATCCTTATCTTCTCCTTCAAGTCTTTACATGTCCCTCTCACCACTAGAAAGTGAAATTTCCATACTGCTGTAAGCAGCCCAGAGACTGTTTCAAGCACTCGCATACCTGCCAAATTCCCAACAAATATTCTGTCAGTGTTGTCCGTGAACCTTCATTCTAAAACTCTCGAGAGCCCATCTCCCAGTAGGAAAGTCCAGCTGCAAAGCCCCTCTCTGCCCTCCCAGCACTAGGGGTGTCTGTAGCAGGGCAATGTCAGTCTCTGCCTCCTCCTCCTCTGCACTACACCCGAAAGGCAGGAGCTCTCTCATTCATTCCTTGCAGTTAAAGCTGTCCATGCAGTGCTGAAAACATCTGTGGTGCAGACTTAAATAATATCAATCTACTGATTTTTAAAGTCAGACCCACAGGAATCTAATTTAAAACCTGGAATAAAGTTGTAAGTCTATGACTTAACCTCACCAAAGCCAGTGTCCTTATGTGGGTAATATCCATTACTTCGGACTGAGCTTTGGAAAACAGGCTTATACAGATTTTTGTCCCTATGCAAATGGAAGCATTAGCTCTGAATGGCCTGGCTTTTGCTAGCTTATATCAGATTCAGAATTATTTTATGCAGGGATTTTAACATTTATATTCTTTAATGCCTCTGACCTTCTTATCTGCCAGGCAGCTGTTTAGTGTCCCCTTGGATCTGCTCCAGCTGGACCTGAATTCAGATGTCACTCTGAGGCTCCCCTTTCTGACATCAACTATAATTCCTCTAAAAGTGCAAATAAATAAAACTATGAATTAAAATAATCAAGAGGAAACATGTGCAGAGGGGTATTTTTAATCTTTTTTTATTTTATTATTATTCATCAAAGGCCGCTGAGTCCCTCTAGTGCTTCCGTGTTGTGCTCTACACTTGTTCCAGCAAGAGAATAATGAGGAATGGGAAACATTGGCCTTTATTATTTTAGCATATCCCCAGATGTGTGTATTGGTTCACTGGGAGGGAAAAAGGAGATGGACATTACATTGCATTTACTTCACTTCTAAGTCTGTCCAGGCCTGACTGTGAAATCTAATTTTCAACATACATTTCAAAAATTTCCACAATTAACAATTCCCTTTCTTTTCTTTCCTTTCTCTTTCATTCCCTTCCCTTCCCTCACAGAGTTTTACCTCTATGAAAAACTTGTAATCAAAGTCTGGCCTCTGGAGTTAATTCAAGATTAAGATTCAGGTTAAGCAAAAGAAGTTAAGCTTTTCTTTTGTCTCTCTCAGGTTTAACCAGTGCTGTCCTAAATCACTATGAGTGTACGCATTCACTTAAGCGCCCTGTTGAATCAGAGCTGCACCCACAGGACATCTTTCTTTTATTAAAGTAGCTACAGACAAGACCAGATTTGTGATTCAGTTTAAAGAGAACTTGACAGTTTTGCTGTTTAAGCTAATTATTCAAAGCTCTTGGCAGGCAAAAGTGGATCATATGTGTGAGAAACATAAGTAGTACAGACTTTAGTAGGATGTGGTTGATACATGTGCAACTCTGAGGCCATTTCTAATATAAATGATGCCTTAGTGATGTCACACTTACCCACTGTCCATCTGCCAGATGTTGCGGAATGATCCACTTCTTTGTGCTTAGCTGGGCCTTCAGCATATGTCTTTGAGCATCCCTCTTTCTTGGTATTGCAGCATCCATTTTTATTGCCAGTCTGGCTGTCAGAAAATTGAAGAGAGCAGACTAAGAAAAACAGAAGCAAATTGTTTTAAAGCTTCTCTTTTTTTGAAGGCATTTGTTTTTAATTAGGATGAAAAATTAGAGAAGATTCTCCATTAACATGTGTTGCTTGGCAGAGAAATGTTTAATCCAAATAATCAAATTTCAGGTTTTTTTCTTATCCCTAATTTTGTCTCCAGTTTTGTACACAAAAAATCTTACAAAGTGGCAATATATACTTAAATTTCTTGGGAGAAGACAGGCATATTGTCTTAGTTATACTGAAAAATGTATTGGTGCACAATTAAAATGGCCACTGCTTTCAGCTTGCCTGATTATAATCTCTACCATATGACTTTCCTCTTCCCTTAGCTCCAATTGTTTCCACTATACTGGAACAAGCAGCTCCTCCTCATGCTTGTAAGAAAATATATTATAGTTGAGTGCAACTAATATTGGAAAAAATATTAATTTTCTAATGGAATATCTGGGAAGAATCATGAGCTGATTGATAGAAACTCTAAGTAGTTTTGTAGCATTCTTGTGCAAAAGTACAGTATATTAAAGACCACAGGTTTTCACTGGTTCAGCTTAGATTTGAGATGCTTAAATTTAAATATGGTCCAGGCATCTGGGATCTCGTTAGCTTATGGCCATAGGCTGCACTATGACAAAGGACTACCCTTTACCACACTGAAAGCACATCTAGCCAGCTTACAAGCAAAGGTACTGTATGAAGCTGTACTTCTACTGCCCAGCATTAAATCTCTTTTGCACAAGAACCTCTTACACTGTTGACTAGCATAAAATAGATCTGCGAGTCCAAACAATGCTACTTTCATCTCCGGCAGTAATCAGTCTGCCCCAGGCTTTGGGAGCACAAGCATTTACTAAAACACCATGTCCATAGCACAACTTGTTGTGAACCTGATAACTATGTTTTGACTCCCCTTCTGTCAATATAGGTTGTTTTGTGTTCTGAGGGGGAATATCAAGCATGAATGCATGTTGGCAGCTGCTGCTTTACTAGGAAAGCATAAAGGTTTGGTGCTGCCATGGAAGGGCTATCAGGCAGGCGCTGCTAGGAGAGGTGGCAATCTCCTCGTCTGGTCTTTGTTAGCCTCCACATGTTACAACAGCACACACTGTTTATGTAAAATGGGGCAAAATGCAAATGTTCATGCAAAATGAGGGCTATTGCTGAATGCTTATTTACACTCCTGTTGCAGCCTAGACATGTCCTAGGGATTCACCTCTGGTTTAGGGGGTGTGGGGTGGGAGATCAGTTTGCTGTATTTTGTGACCTTTGCTAGGGAAAACTTTTCACCTAATTATACCCTCTTTGCTTTGAGGACTAAGCAGTCATGACCATATCAGACAGGATTTGATCTTTGCTTCAAATAGTGGTTGGTAGGCATGTTTGCAATTGCATGGGATGAAAAGCTTTTCTAGGTTTATGAGGCCCAGAATAACATCAGGCTGTTGAAGCAAAGCAATTTCATAGCCAGCTGATGAGCAGAAGACAGACATTATGGTAGAGGGTTTGCTGAGGACTTTGAGCTATTATTCTGAAGCTGCCTTTCCAAATTTCTTTAGGAATATTTTCCTCTCCGTTCCCTAACCTAGCTAGTGAGTTAAGATATTTTGAGTAACATTTTCCCCCAACACTTACACCATATCATCTATCCTACAGCATTAAACAAATCACATTATTTTGCAACTTGAGATGTGGCAATGATAAAAGCAAAGCTCTTACTTGTTTTTCTGTACAAGGTCTGCCAGACTTTACTGAAACATACATTGCTTTGGGATGTTGATTTGAATGAAAGCTACTGTGAAACCACAAACAAACGAATCCAGTTGCCACATTACAAGCTGTATGGAGCTGCATTTCAGAAAGTGAAATGCCAGCTTTGCTAGTACCTGGCAAATCAGTGTTGTTCATATATATAACTCTGGGGCCTTTATGCTCTAAGTCAATGTCCTTACACTAAAATTACATTTCTGAAAATACCCGGGCAACTGCTGGCTCTGAAATGCAGGTATCAGCTGCTAAAGTGTGTATCAGCTCTAGGCAATTTCAGGATTTTCCCATACCAGAAATATAGGATTATTTCTTTACTCTGAAAGCTCAAACAAAACCAGCTTTCTAATAGCAACCAACCTTTCTCTGCTATGGAACAACATATATTACAATCAGTGGCAAAATAGTTATTTGGGAAACACCAACATCTCTTTTTAAAACAGCTATTGGACTAAAGAAAGCGGGATGCAGCAGCTTAAGTACCCTATCACATACTATTGATTTTTTTTTCCTATTTACTGTTAATACAATTTCAAGCAGTAAATAATAGTATTTATGATTTTAACAGTGCCACAGGAGAACAGCTACTGCAGATTTTCTAGTAGTACCATTTACAGTGCTTACCCAGCATAGATACCACAGTTTTATATTAGTCCAACTGGAAGGTAATTCTCTAATGTACCAGTTTGCCTCTTCTAACTTCCAGTTTTTTTCTAACTTGGTGAAGTCTGAAGATTGGGTTCCAGCCCTCAAACTGAACCTCTGTCCCAGTGCAAAGCTCTTTAAAGCTGAAAGCCTGGAAAGAGTTTTCCCTGTCTCACGATGCCTGAAATGGCAAAGAACTGCGCACTTTGTTGCTTTCCAACGGAGACACTTCAGCCTTACCAAGAACTGGAAGATCACTCAGCACTGAAAGCCATGAAACCAAGGATGATTAAGGAAGACACATTTCGTTCATTCACACGCCTTTCCCCACATCTCTGAAATACTTAAAGATACAGATTTCATCTATGCAGCTAAAGCCATTTATCTTACAACACTGAAAATGTAAAAACCCCAGACTACAGCATGTGGCTTCTCTGAACCTAAGAGGAAGCTGGAGAAATTCGGCTCTTAAACTGGTGTGAGGTTGTCCTCAGCTGCAATGCTGGGCACTGGACACCTCCCACCCAACCTGTTAAACTGGACACCTGAGACATCCTGGTTGAAAAAAACAATCTTTGTCTCACATATGAAGCCCATCTGAGTGTCAGTGGAAGCAGTGGCCCTGGCCCAAAGAGAGAGAGGGCCAGGGCTGGCAGAAAGCACAAGCTCTTTCTTACACTCACCCCAACCAAGCTTCAGTGCCACTTCTGCTACTGTGAGTGTGCCTTATGAGTCAGGAATAAAGTATTGCCATTCCCCCACTCACAGTAATGAACATGCACACAAAAAGCACTTAACTATCCAGTCCTTTGCAATAAAAGCTATAAATTGCCAGACTCTTGGTGCAGGGGATGTGTTTAATTGTGATGTTGATTGCTACATAGCTGAACTATACTGTTTTGCCTTGTTTCCCTTTGCTGTGTCACCCAGAGCAGCAGACTTTCTTGTAATTGAAGGGCACTTTGGAAGGGAGAAGTTATTTGATTGGATTGCTTAATTAATAAATTATTTGGAGCACCTTCTCTTTAATCCAGCTCTATTAAAAACAAGATATAACTTCATGAACTATCTTACTGTGTAACAGATGTAAGTGCTGAGAATTCATGATCTAGTTGAAAAAAAATACATAGTAAAGTATGACATGGAAAGGCATTCTTCGTCAGCTGTGCTACAATTGTGGGTGGTGAGTTGACCTTCTGCAGCTGTGTTTGTGCTCTAAAGAAATGAATGCCACCATAGCAAATGGGCTGAAATGATACCAGAACTTTTTACTAGTTCATCACTCATTTAATTATGCAGTCCTTTGTAAGAGTGTTAAAAAAAAAGTTGGTTTTATTGCCATTTGTCATTATAAAATACCAAATGCATTTGATTTCCATTGCCCCCTCTCTGATGTCTCACTTGGCTCTAGTTAACCATGGGGCTGGGGGATCTAATCTAGGTAACAAGTGCTGAAGCATTTAGAAGTGCAGAACACATCAGCACCTTTTGTTAAAAGAGGGGGAATTTGCTGCATTTGATTGGATCCAAATTCCCTTCAGTGTGAAAGGTGGTGCCTGCAAAACACCATTCTTTTCTCTCAAGAGCATCCAGAAGCACTACTGCAAGAAGCAAGAGTATGTCAGCACTTTGGGCTTGCTTTAATTGACATGGAGAGGTCTGGGAGAAGCTGTTTTCTCCACACGACTTTCTTAGCCTTGCCTTGAATGTTTCTTCTAGGTTGATGAGAGCAGACTTGGGCATCTACCATCACCCAGCAGCTGTGGGACCCCCCAGTTCTGTAGATATCACAGGGTTTTTCTTGCAGTTTCAGGACTGTAGCTCCCTGGGCTCTTCAAAGAAGAGTGTTTCCAGGCAATACCAACCAACGGTTATGTGTTATGACATGAAGTCTACAAGAAGTAAGAAAAGCAGCAGAAAATGAAAATGTGCAATTTTTTTCTCTTGAAAAAGTATATATTCCTAGTTTTAACCTGCTGTTCTAAAACATACACGTGTGTATATACATATATACAAATAATTTTGTTATATATATGTATTTTAAGTATTATAAAATACTTTGTATTATATAATAAAAATATAATGTATATTATAAAATACTTTTAAGTATTTATAAAGCCAGAAAGTGATTGGCTTCCTCCTAAATAATGTTAGAAGTAAAATGTTTCCCAGTATTTTTTTATATGTCAAAGACAAAGTAATGCTCGATGAAGTGTGACGTGATGAGAATTTTTCAGTGTGCTTTAGAGGGGCCAGGATTTTATCCGTGGAATAAAGTGGGAACTATTTCTGCAAGACAGAGTCCAAACATTGGCAAAGGAAGTTTTAATAGATTTTTACATGACACAAAGCCAAAAGTATTCATAAATTACTGATGTCTCAAATTCCATGGCAAAAATCCTACGAAGTCCAACAGCAGATTTTCCCCCGACTGCAACGGTCATGAGATCAGAAATGAGAGAGCAAAAATCAGCTTCTTGACGCTTAGTATGTGTTTTAACACTATAAAACGTGTAACCAACAGCGTTAGAACAGCTCATTCATGCAGTACTTCTAATTAGAAAAGCATGATCAGGAGGCCCTCCAGAAATCTGTGAGGGGAAACCTCTGACTGGCAGTTAACGGTTTTGAATTTTGAATGCTTCTTTCCCAGTAGGATAAGGTTAAGTGGAGCAGGTAAAACTGCTACTTTTGTACATATTTTGTTGGTTATAAACACTACTGACAGCAATACTTCCTCTGTAAGCTGTTATTAAAACCCGTGGCACCAGTCCAGTTGCACTTCATTTTTTCAGAAGATGAAACACCAGTGCTGAGCACCCTGTTAGTGGTTGAGTAATAAAATAGAAAATTACCCCTTTTACTGTGGTATATGACATTATGGGTAGAGTTTTCCAAAGCCCTTCACTAACAGAGTCAATTAGTAGCCTAAGCTACCAGTCATTTTGAAATATGTGGTTCAGCTTTATTCATCATATTTGCCTTAGATCCCAAGTTCTTTCCACTCAATGGACTAGTTTTACTCCAGTGAAATAAAGACGCTCCATTTCCAAAACTTATAAGGTTCATTTATTACCTCTAGTAACATATTATACTGTATAAATACTCTATCCTTGTTATATGTCCTTTTAAAAAAGCGATAACTTAGAAGATCACATTAGACAAGAAGTATAAAAATAAATACGCTCATTATATGCATTTATTACAAATTATAACCCTTCCCAGAAGGGAAAGAAATATAAAATACTTATGAAGTATGTAAAATCTATAGTAATATATTTTACTATATACATATGGAAAGCCATATTCTCTCGTTGTCTATGGACTGGCACAAATGTTTTTTTATGCGAATGTTGGCGTATTGCTGTGGATGGACCTGCTATCCTTCAGCTTTGTCTTCCCGCCTTATCAGTGATTTGAGCACTACAAACCCATCAGAGGCCACATAGGAGAGGTTCCCATTCATAGCGGGATTGCTTGTTTAACTCAAATGCAAATAATTTCCATTGGCTGGGGTAAGGTAAAAGATCTGAATGTGAAAGTATGACTAGATGCTCACAAATGCCACCAGTCTATTTGACAGGATGGTAGGACCGAGCTCCAATCAGAGAAGCCAGTGGAAGGTATGCAGAAGGCACAAAAGACTGAGACACTACGTGCTCCATGAAGATTTCCACTTTTTCTAGCCTCTGCACTACATGTCACCACAATGGTGTTGGGAGTGGATGAGAGAAATGGACAGGCACATTGGGATGACATAAAGATACTTTAGAAAAAATGACATTCTAATTAGCTGTGGAGTTGACTGACTGTTCTTGCTACTTCTTACTCCTTACAGGTAGAGAATATGGCTTTATTTTTATATAAAACTATTCTCTGAAACAATAGCAGCCATGAATGACATAGTTAAAGCTCCTTTTCCAATCCTGTTTTTTGCCCTTCGTGAGGTAGGTAAGCCCTGACCAATTATTTTAAGCTATCTTTTCCACTCCCCTTCCTACACATGGGGACTTGATCAGTACCACAGTAAATCCAAAAGAAGGGAGAAATAACCAAACCCCAAAATGTTTGCTTAAATATGTTTCGGGCACTGCTCATGTTTTGTTTAATTTGTAAGAGACTTAAAAAAAGGCAATTATAATGCCCTTGGGCCTTATCTGCTGAAGACGAGCGAGTGACACAGGTCTGCTATCCTATCAAACTTTCAGTTGGCAGGGTACTTTTAGGATGCAACGCCAACTAAAGCTTTTTGCACTGTCCCACCTCAATGGATCCTCACCATGAATTTTGTATGCAAAAACACATGCGCTGCCTCTAGCCCTTTTTTTTTTCTTTTTTCAGTGCATTGTTCTGAAGGAAAATAAAATAATAATAAAAAATGTTAGCTTTCCCAACTTATACAATTTAACTGCAGTCTGTAACGTTGCAGAAGTCTATTAGGTGTTTCGGTTTCTTGGAAGGCTCACAGCTTTCTTGTGGCAGCACGCTGCCATCGTAAGAAATACATTTCAGCAACCTCTTCTTGAAACCTTTCCCGCACGTCTTAGAGCAGGGTGACCAGTCCCCCAGCTGCCACTGCGGGCAGGGCACGTCGGCGCAGGGACGCACATCACTGGGCTTCAGCTCCCGGGCACAGTCGGCGGCCAGCCGCCCCTGGGGGTCCCGGCACTCCACTGCCCGCCGCTGCCAGCCTGAGCCACATGACTTGGAACACTCGCCCCAGTCCTCGATGACCCACTCGGAGGAGATGATCTCCCTGATGGCATTGAAGGACTCTTTCTTTCTAGTGGGCGCTTTCTCTGACCCAGGCTGCGTGGGCTTCTTCACGAAATAGGTGAACTTGATCTTGGGCTGTGGCAGATCTCCCACTGTGAGGACCTGGATGGTCAGGGGCTCCTTCAGAGGGCTAAAACTGCGGATCCTCTCCAGGGCAGCAGAGGAGCCGCTGTACCTCAGCACGCTGCCCTTGTAGGTGATGTCCTGCTCCAGCGTTGACAGGGTGTAATCACCGTTGAGGATGTAGGTGCCATCTGCAGCTTTGATGGCGAGGAAGCTGCCGTCATGCCTTGCTCCCCTGTGGTTTCGCTGCTTCACCTCGATGTTTGTCGCCCCGGCTGGGATGGTGACAACGTCATGGTAGCCAGGTCTGACCAAGAGAAAAGAGAAAGACTGAGTCCTCCGCTCTTCCCTGGGAAAGGGAAGAAGCTGCCCAGCACAAAATTGAATTTCATTTGAAGACGAAGCATTAAACTCATGATCTTTCAACCAAGTCAAATTAATGGATTAAGGGATTTGTAAAATCACATCCCAAATTATTGCTACAGCAGAGCTTTAAGGGGCTTTCTTTCACTGGGATCTATCTCACTGGAAGTTATCTTTAGTCAGGTGGCTCTGACAGATCAAATCTCAGTTCTAACCATAAACTGGGACATCTCACCTTGGAAACCCAAAACTTGGAAACCCAAACCTTACACCAACGAAACATTCAGCAGAATAAAATAATAGCAGCAGTCTCATACTCACTTTGCTCTAACAAGTGTGCCAGACACTTTCTTGCAAGTGGATCCATTGCCACCACAGATACCACATTTGTCAAACTTCTTATTGGACCCTATCATACGGTCACAGCCAGCCTTTACGCACTGCCCCTGGACGCAGACAGAGGTGGAATCGGGGCTACACAGGGTACCATCCACAACCTTTGCAAGAAACAAGCAGTAGGGCATTTGATTGTAAGAGGCACATTACTCTGAAATTGCTCAATACAGAAACATACCAAATGCAAAATATGGACAGGTGGAAGACCTGCAGCACCCCTATTTTCAGGGCTTTCTAAACTAAAAGTCAAAGCAGCCCACAGACAGTTGGAGATATGCACGCTATTTTCATCCCACTTGCAACAATGATGCCATAGTGACAAGAGAAAACAATCAATTTCTTTTAATACCCCTCCCACCCAAAAATCCTACCCCACAGAACTGTTTTACTGATTTCATGTAAAGAAAGAACTTTGTTTTCTAATATCCCTAGAAGGTAGTCATGTCCTCGAAACACAGGAACAAAATTGCTTTTAATGGTGTTCAATGTACCCTTTATTTCTAGGAGCACTGCCCTACAAAAAACTTCTGTGTCATCACCCTGGTACTTATTGGCTCTCACCATCATACGACAGCGAGTTCAAGTAGCTATGCAAGATGAACATTTTTCCTTTTGTTTATTTTAAGCTGTCAGCATATTAGTAACTGGTATGAGAAAGCACCAATGTTTTGGCAAAGAGCCACCACAGTTTTCCAAACATATCTCAATGTAGTCACATTGGTGTTAGAAAAGGAAAGGAAACTAGGGTGGAGTGGGTAGAGGAGGCAGCACGTGTGAAATAACTGGAACGACTGTGCCAGAATATTTAAAGCATGCTTGCACTGATCAAGCTGTACATGTAGGAAGAGGAGAAGGAAGAACCTCACTGAAACAAGAGAAAGACATGATTTCAGATTTCTACACTGCTTGACTCTTAACTTCACATAAAGATTAGAGGAAATAAAAATCCTATTCATGATTAGATGGAAGAGGTATGGTTTTGACGTACCTTTGGTTGTAAAACAAAGAAGTATCCTGTTCCTTTTGCTCGGCAGACCAGCTTGCATCTGTCCTTCGGAGACACACCGGCAAACTTGGGTGTCCACTCCACTGCAGGTCCACTTCCAAAGGGAGACTTGGAAAACTCATTATGCTTTTCACATTGTTCCTCCCTAAAGGTTTTGCCTGCCGGCAGAGGAAAGACAGATGGACATAAGCTCATCTTCTGTACATGCTCTTCCTCCACAAGATACCCTTCTCTGCCTCAGAAATGAGGAAAAGATTACCATCATTGTCTGGACAGTCCTCGATGTTACATGATCTGTATTGCACCCGCTTCCCTTCACAGTATTTTCCCCCGTTCCTCGGGACAGGGTTGTCGCACTCCCTGAAGGAGTACTGCACTCCACCGCCGCAGGTCCGGGAGCACTCTCCCCACGCCCCCCAGGACCCCCAGCTCCCATGCACCGGTGTCTGGAAGGGCAAGCAAAAGCAGAAAGAAAAAGTTAATACAGTAAAAGCAAAACAAAAGCAAACCACAAAACCCACAGTCATGCTCATTTCTACCTAAGCCAGTTGTAGAAAAAAAGCTGTTTGTTTTATCAGTTATCTGACTCCATTTATTCAAGCCCTTTTAACTGATTACTCCCACTGAAGCATTATGCATGCTGCTGTGCACCCCAAGATATATTCCCATTTCTTTTTTAATACTTACATCATAATGCTTCTTCTCAGTTTTATTCACACACTTGCCATTCATGCACCACTTCCCTTCCCCGCAACTGGTGCCGTCTGCCCAAGGGAAGTGTTTGGTTTGGCAAACAAGCAGTCCTCCAGAAGTGCCAGTACACCACAGCGTCGTACACGTACTGGCTGCATCGGGGCAGTGCTTGGACTCATCTCCAAATGTAAACTGGCACTGTCTGTTTGCATCATACAACGTGCCAGGCAAGTCAGAAGGAAGCTGGATTGGTTTGTGGGGCTTGTCCAACAGACACTCACCTGAAAAGGAAGAAAAAAGAAAAATAGTAAAGAAAAAAACGCAGACAATTGTGTCAGTGAATTCAGCTTCAAAAGGGAACTGCATTTGTCTTGCAATGTAAATCTCTGAGCCGATTTGTGCATCATTTTTGTTTTCTAAATTCACTGTCAGCATGTAAAGGGTTAACGCTATGCTGTAGCAGAAAGCACTGGGATGGATGGAAGGAAGGAAGGAAGAAAGGAAGGAGGGAAGTGGGAAAAGGGAAAAAAAGGAAAAAAGGGAAAAAAAGGAAAAAAAGGAAAAAAAGGGAAAAAATGGAAAAAAGGGAAAAAAGGGAAAGAAAAAGGAGAAAGGAAAGTGTCAAGAGGAAAATGGAAAAAACATGAAATAAAGGAAAAGAAAAGAAAGGAAAAGAAAAGAAAGGAAAAAAAGAAAAGAAAAAAGAAAAGAATAAAGAAAACAAAAGAAAAAAATAAAAGAAAAAAGAAAAGAGAAGAAAAGGGAAAAAGGAAAGAAAAGCAAAGCTAAGAAAAGAGAAAAGAAAAGGCTACTAAATCACAAGAGTTTAAACACCGCATCAATGGAAAGCTTAATAATCTCACCATGACCGTTATCCAAAAATGTTGTAATCATGTAGGCACTACATGGAGACCACGGCTGGCTGCGGTCCAGATTGGAAAGCATAGATGCCATCATGTGGAAATCCCGGCTTATTCCATTAATACCAGCACACTGCTTTGCATCGTCATGAGGCATGTTAAACACGTGGCCTTAACAAAAAAAAAGGGAAAGTTTGTGATTTTAGGAAGTCTGTCCTATGCATTACCAATACTGTTCTAAGTATTACTGTGAGCTGCTCACAGTCTGGTCTTTAAATAATAACCTGAATCTGAATCCTGCCAAATTTTAGGCAGATGGTACCTTATCTTAGCCCCTTTCACAGCCCCCTCATGCTTTTTTTTCTGCTATCCGTCAGATGCTCAGCTCTTGCAGTCAGTGCTGTGCAGACAGGATTTCTGCTTTCTGCAGTCCAACCTTACTACGAGGCAAAGCTTGGCCTCCTCCCGCCTGCTCTGGGGAGTGAGGGGCGAGCCCGCAGTGTGGGCTGGGCAGCTCCTTGCTTTACGGCATTGAGCTGGTTTCAATTAATCACGTGAAATCGCCCTTCAAAGCTTCAAGTACCTAGTTCGTGGGCTGTTGTAAAGGCAGCCTGTAAGCCATCATCTTCTATGATAGAGCAACTGCGGTTTAGATCACAAACCGTTCCCACATCAGCCATCCCAAGAGTATCACATGTCTTGGCACCGCAGAGGTCCTGTAAAAAAAGGCAGTTTCATTATTAATCAGATCAGAGACTTAACCTTGGCAAGAAACATCCAGCCCTGGCAGTCTGCCTTTACTTATGGAAAGAGCTTAAATATTCAGCACTTCAATGGGTATGATGGCAAAAATCTGTCTTTGGAACATACACAAGGGTTACACGTAGAAATAAAATGCATAATTTCCATACTAAATCTGCTAAAAATATATGAGGCAGAAACACACTGCACATACTGTGAATTTCACCTGGGATCGTGCAAACAGCAAAATAAGCAACTAAACAAAAAGCAGCTTATTTTATTTTCAGTCTACTTTGCTGAAGCTGTGATGACACAAGACTGCCCCTGAACACTTTTTCAGAGGTCTCCTGGTAAAGGGAACCTCTGGGGGTCAAGAGGAATGGGCGTGGGGATGGATTTGACCTCTGCGTCCCTCACCTGCCTGGTGAAAAGGATTGCTGTGTCGTAGTGCTCCGCGTGCCGATCGCTGGGTGGGTTGTGCTGCTTCTGCCAGCTGCAGAAGTTTCTCAAAGTCAGGGCTGCGTTGGAAGAGATATCAGGTCCCTTCCGCTCCTCATAAATGACCATGATTTTCACCACCACGAGGCTGATGGAGTTGCGGATGCTGGGGTGCTTGTACAACTTGGCTGCCACAGAGAGCAGCGTCAGGAGATAGTGCTTCAGCCCGCTGCCATGGAACTCGGCCATGGACTGGTCGGCTACCAGCATGGTCTCCACGTAGCGGGGGCTGGACACGAACCTTTTCTTCCTTCTGCTTCCCATTTCTGCATTAAAAAAGGACAGGGAGAGGGAAGGAAAGTGCAGGTGAGCACAACAAAAGAAATACCGTTGCGGGAGACCATCTTAAGGGACCCAAATCCCACCAATACTCAAGATTCCTCCTTTGCTGCCAGTCCTCTCCTCAGCGGAACAAACACCATTACTGTGGGTCTTTTGTTTCCCCACTAAAACTC